>JAWRVF010001299.1:0-84205 GCA_036785485.1 Physcomitrellopsis africana
TCCTCTAAACTGATATTTTTTTGTCATAATATTGGAGTCTTATTCTTCTTGGAGAGAGTGAATTATCCCTCTTCTTGAAGGTCTTAAGGCATTTTTAGAGGTTGCGGAGTACCCTCTTCTAAACCAATATTTCTTCCTTGTAGAAACAATTACTTCCTTTTTCTTAGAATGGTTGGAGATGAAGACATTAATATGAGTGAAAGTTTGGAGTCCAAGATGGACGCCATTATGAATGCTCTTGCTACGTTATCACAGAGAACTACGGTGATGGAAGGAGTCTTTGTAAGACTTCATAATGATGGAGCATCCAGAATAGTACAATCGAAGCTTCATCAGCCTCGAGCTTCTGCACTAGAAGAAGCAGCTTTACCTGTGGTTCAACAAGAACCATTGCTTCCACAACAAAAAGAGCCTTGAATTAGCCTTCCAAACAAGTTTGATGGCACACGCTCCAAGTTTCAAGGTTTCATCAATCAAATCAAGTTAATAACAGCTCTACAATCCGAACGTTATCCGACGGAGGAATCACGCGTTGGATTGGTTGGAACTTTGCTTATGGGACAAGCTCTATCGTGGTTTGCTCCTCTATTTGAAAAAGGATCACCGATTTTGAATAACTTTGAGACTTTTTTGGAGGCATTTGCAGAAGCATTTGGTGAGCATGACAAGGCTTGGTGGGCTACAACAAAAATTCGATCACTATGACAAGAGACTCGCTCTGCATCAGTCTATGCATTGAATTTCAGGCAATTGGCATGCGACATCAATTGGGATGAAGAAGCATTGATGAGCCAATTCTATTGGAGTCTAAGAGACGACATGAAGGATTTGTTATTAATTCTTTCTGATCCAAAAACGCTCAACGAAGCCATTAGCCAAGTTGTAAAGTGCGATAACCGCCTATTTCAATGTCGCCAAGATCGACGCTCCAGACAATATACAAGTCATCGCAGCGCAATTATATCGGAAAGTAGCCTAAATTCACAAGCGGAGACAGAGGACATGCAGATTGATGCGGTACGTATCAAATTCCTTACTCCACAAAAAAAGAAGCAATGTATGGAGAAAGGTTTGTGCTTTTATTGCGGTGGAGAAGGCCATAGAGCTGAAAATTGTCCGAAGAAGTAAAATGGACGCAGCATCAAGAATAGAGGTACGTTTGTTCAGGAAAACGAGGATGCCCAGCCACAATAGGAACCATGCGGCTGGACAAATTAAAACCAGGTTCCTCTCTTTCTACTCAATCTGCCCGTTGTTTTACAATTCCTTTGTCTTTTGATCTTGAAAAACTAAAAACCTTAGCCTTATTAGATTCAGGAGCATCTGCTTGTTTCTTAGACCAAGAATTTGCTAAGCGTCACAAAATTCCCCTAGTACAAAAATTCAAACTTGTTCATATAGAAGTAATAGATAGACAACCTTTATTATCTGGTAATGTCACCCATGAATCAAAACCTATAGAAGTGACGTTTAAAGACCACAATAGTTATAATGTTTTCAACATTATTAGTACCTCGTCAAATCTTATTATTCTTGGTCTTTCTTGGTTGGAAAAATATAATCCATCCATAGATTGGAGGTTGCGGAGGATAACATTTCCCATAGAACAACCTGAGGACAAGCCTGGAAGAAGACCCCAAACCAAAAAATCCTTGTTCATTGGAGCAAGAACGTTTGTAAGATCGTGCAAGGAAGGCATACCATTGATCATTTACGTGGCTTCAACTAGTGGACAGCAGTTTTTCAACAGCAGGAATACCGGAACAATACAAGGATTTTGAAGACGTGTTCCAAAAGAAGAATGCTGACATGCTACCAGAACATCGACCATATGATTGTGCCATAGAATTGCAAGAAGGAGCACAACCACCTTTTGGCCCAATCTACAACCTATCGCAGACGGAATTGGCTGAGTTGCAGAAATACATTGACGAGAACCTAGCCAAGAACTTCATTTGTCATTCAAAATTGCCAACTAGGGCATCAATCTTATTTGTGAAGAAGAAGGATGGCTTACTATGGATGTGCGTGGACTATCGAGGTCTCAACAAGGTGACAAAGAAGAATTGCTATCCATTACCTTTGATCTCTAGTCTTCTGGAACAACTTGGACGTGCAAAGATCTTTACAAAGATTGATCTAAGGAGAGCTTACAACCTTGTGCGAATCAAAGAAGGAGACGAATGGAAGACAGCTTTTCGTACAAGGTATGGTCATTTTGAATATAATATCATGCCATTTGGTCTTATCAATGCTCCAGCGATTTTCCAACACATGATGAACGATATTTTTCAAGAATATCTAGACGATTTTGTTGTTATTTATCTAGATGATATCTTGATATTTTCTAAGAATGAAGAAAAGCATAAGAAGCATGTTTGTTTGGTACTTGAAAAACTACGCGAGCAAGGACTCTACGCCAAGTTGAAGAAGTGCTTATTTCACCAAACTGAGATGGAGTTTTTAGGATTTGTTGCAACTACAGAAGGCTTGAAGATGGATCCCAAGAAGGTGGAAGCAATTGTGTCCTAGGAAGTTCTAAAGACGGTTAGAGACGTACAATATTTTCTCGGCTTTGCTAACTTCTATCGGATCTTCATCAAGAATTATTCTCAAATTGCTGCTCCACTCACTCGATTAACATGTAAAGATAAGCTAGAATGGGGACCTCTAGCAGAAAAAGCATTTCAAAATCTTAAAACGGCATTTACTACGGCTCCAATCTTGGTACACCCAAACTTTGCAAAGGCTTTCTATTTGGAAATCAATGCTTCAGATTTTGCTTTAGGAGCCGTACTTTCACAGATGGGCATCGACAATAACCTTCATCCGGTTATATTCTATTTACGGAAGTTTTCTGTGGGTGAGATCAACTACGAGATTCATGATAAGGAACTCCTTGCTATAGTGGATTCTTTCCAAGAGTGGCGTCACTTCCTCGAAGGAGTTGCGCATCCAGTGACCGTATATATGGATCACAAGAATCTGGAATATTTCATGTCTGCTCGGATTTTAAACCGTCGTCAAGCTCGATGGAATATGTCGCTATCTAGATTTAACTTCGTTATTACTTATCGGCCTAGAAAGCAGCAAGGACTATCCGATGCCTTATCAAGAAGATCATATCTTGCACCAAAGATTAGAGAAGCAGTGCTTGATCAACAGTGTACGATATTATTAAAGATAGAGCAATTCAGAATTTGTGCTGCTGTGATGCCAATTGATATTGACTTCCTCAACCATGTACGTGCTGCGACCATTGAAGATCCAATAGTCCTTGATATTAAGTAGCATATCAATGATGACAAGTTCAAGGTTGAAGGAGATCTCTTATACTTTGAGGAGCGGTTGTATATCCCAAAAGGGCAAGCACGACTTTGAGTCCTTCAATCTCGTCATGACTTTCCAGCTGCGGCACAAAATCCTTCACATTGACGAAATCCTTCACATTGACGAAATCCTTCACATTGACAAGATTCATTTGACAACATCTTTGTTGTGGTGGATCGACTTACAAAGATGGCACATTTTATCCCTTGCAAGAAGACATCGTCAAGCAAAGATACAACAAGGCTCTTCCTTGATAATGTATATCGATATCATGGTCTATCAAATGAAATCGTGTCGGATCGAGGAACCCAATTTATATCAAAGTTTTGGAGATCTTTTTTTAAGATATTGAAGGTAGACATCAAGCTTTCTTCGACATTCCATCCTCAAACTAAGGGCCAAATGGAACGGGTGAATCAAATTTTGGAATAGTATTTATAATGCAGCATCAACTATCAACAAGATGATTGAACTGCATATCTACCGCTAGCCGAGTTTGCATATAACAACACCCTTCATGGATCGACTCAAAAAACACCATTCTTTTCCAACTATAGGTACCATCCAAAGCTTGATCTATTGAGTCCGTCAGCAAATAACAATCCAGCAGCTGAAGGATTGGTGCAGCAGCTATCGGAGCTTCAAACCACATTGAAGCTTTAATTGCAAATTGCCCAAGAGTCTTACAAAGCATCCGCGGATAAATTTCGGAATCAGGCACCTAATTTCAAGATTGGAGATAAAATATGGCTGCTTCGACGGAATATCAAGACCAAGCAGCCATGTGATAAGTTGGACTATTGGAGATTGGGACCATTTGTTATCCAGAAGCAGATCAATCCTGTGGCGTACCGCTTAGAGTTACCAGCTGCTATGAAGGTACACCCTGTCTTTCATGTTTCTCTGTTAGAGCCTTATCGAGAATCATCTTTTCTTGGAAGAGTGCAATATCCGCCACCTAGTATAGAAATTGAAAACAACAAAATATATAAGGTGAAAAAGATATTAGATTCACGGCGAAGATGGAATAAATTAGAGTACTTTGTGCATTGGAACGGCTACGATATTAATGCAAGAACATGCGAACAGGCCGAAAATCTTGCCAATGCATCTCAAAAGGTACAGGAATTCCATCGACAATATCCTAATAAACCAAAAGCTGGTCATTAACGAAATATGAAGATGAAGCCTTCTCTGGAGAAATAAATAGAAAAGGGATCCAGGTCTCATCAAAACATAACTTGTTGTATTTCGTAGTATCAAGATATCTAATATCAAGGTGTATTTAGCTATGGCTAGTGAGAATGTAGATATTGTACTAGTGGTACCATCTCAACCGAGTAGCTCACGGCGTCAACCTCGAGATGAAAAGTTAGAAGAGCCAAGAAGACGTCAAAGAATACCAAGCAGCAGGTCACTTGTAATTGTCTTTGAAGTTGAACCAGCTCATGCAAGTAGGGGCAAAGCAATATTTTTAGGTCGTTTCCATAATAAAGATACAAAAGTTCAAGCATGGTCTCAAGTAGAAGGTATTGGTCATTATTGGTGGCTACAAGGACCCATGAATCATCTGCCTCGCGAATGACAGCTGGAATATATTGCAGAGACTATGCGACAAATTTTTGATTTCCTACGTTTGTGAGTATACATCTCAAATGGCTTCTCAGAGACCTCGAAGCTAGAGGAGGAGGTGATGTCAAGGATATACTTGTTAGAACCTTCTAGAACATTCTAGAAGTTTCCTAAAACTCTCTAGAATCTTCCATAGCCTTCTAATATCTTCCTAGTGTCAAGGACATACTTATTAGAACCTTCTAGAACATTCTAGAAGTTTCCTAGAACTCTCTAGAACCTTCCAGAGCCTTTTAATATCTTCCTAATTAGTGTATATCGGTAAGCCCCTTTGAAGGTGCTATGTTTGGTAGTTTAGGTAGGGAAAGAGACATCGTCGGAGACTGGCAGCTCACCGATAACACATCTCGAGCCTCTAAACAATTCTCCGCGCTGTTTTTCAGACTCATCTGATTAATCCAGTTCCTGCCAGTTCTTCTTGAACTTCTTGTTTAGACTTCAAGTCTATATTCTGTGTCCGTGACATTAGTCACTATGTCAAATCTTCAAACATTGAGAGAACAAGACTAAGAAGATTTATTTGCCACTCAAGCTTCAAACAAATCAGGTCAATTTTTACAACCTTTAATTGAACAAAATAAAGACAATACATTTCAACGCCAAGTATGACCTTGGTTGGAGCCATTATGAAGAAGATCCAACTATGCAATACTCAAGCTTTAGTAATATTGCTTGAGCTTAGAAAAGTGAATCGTTTTAGTCTTGAGATCTTGTTTAGAGGATGTTTTGAATGCCATATTAAAGATTAGATCCTTAGATGCAATATTTCAACAATTGAGATACTAGCTCAAGGCCATAAGCGATTTCTTCAAGGACCAATAGAATCTATTGTTTAAGAATGGAAAATAAAATAAAATATATAATTTCACTAGTGTAGCGTATTCTTGATTTTTTATTTATATAGTAAGTTTGAGCTCCTCTTGGAACTTGTTGCTAGAGAAGGAGGTGATGTTAGGAATATATATTTTGGAGGTTTATAAAATCTTTTAGAATATTTTAGAAGCTTTTTGAGTTAGTAAAAGTCAGTTGAGAAGTTTTCTAGTTGATTAAAGTAGCTTAAAAAGTTTCTTAGTTAGTGGAAGGAATTGAAGAAGCTTCTCAATTGGTAGAAGGTACTCAAGAAGCTTCTTAGTTTGATAGAAGCCGCTCAAGAAGAGTCCTAGACATGAGTATATACAGGGGTCAAGGCTAAAAAGTTCTTCAATCTCGACAATGCATCTCTTGGAGTTCTAGCTCACCTTTCTTGATCTTGTTCATATACTCATTTGGTTAATTTAAATTTTTGTTGTTTTCTTCTAGAAACCTTGTTCTAGTTCAAATCTCTTGTTTTATATTTTTATGGCTTTGACAAGGACAATACTAGTCTAGAAGAGAATAGTCCATAATCTTTGAAATTTTGTAATACTTCTAATTAGAGAGATAATTTACTATCTATCTAAAAAGACCAAGCTCAAATATTGTGCTATGTCAATTTTAACAACCTATCTCAGACAAGGTCAAGGAATTATGTAAGTATATAATAAAATAAAGGAATAAATGAGTCTTACTGCAAGGCAATAGAATACAAGAATAAAAATAAGATTAGAAGGTTCAAATTAGACTATAAGACATTTTTTCTTGAAATTAAAGAATTTCTCAACCTTGACACATATATATACTAAGAATTAAGAAACTTTTAAGTAGCTTCTTATAAAAGGCTTCACCTTCAAGTTATCCTAGGATGCTTTTTGAGCACCTTCTTTATTGCTTCAATATGAAGCAATTGCAAGAACCTTTTAAAACTATTAAAACTCTTCTAAAATTTCTAAAATCTTCTAAAATCTTTTTTACATAGATGTTTATGATAAATAGATGTATAAAGCTATTGTACTAAGATCAGAATTTAATGTGCATTAAATTAATTCTTTAATGAAATCTTTAATTTTTTTAAAATATAAAGAAATAGAATATTAATTTTTTTAATTAAAATTTTATTAGATAAAGATGGTTTTATATAAATGAAATCAATTTTTATTATAATCAATCTTATTAAAGTCAACTTTATATTATAACTAATTAAATTTATTAGTTCTAATTTTCACCACAAAAAAAAACATTGGATATAGTCAACTTGCATAATAAAATGTTGTCAGGGTAGAGAGAGTTTGTCTCAAGAAAGCATTGAGCTTCGGGCTGTTACTAATTTTTCAATCAAATGTCAAAATAAATAAAAACTTCATATTTATATAAAAATTTTCTTAAAAAGTGCCATTACATTATTTGCATAAGCTACAAGTTCTCTAGAATTTCCAAAATGTGGTAAAATATATTAAATCCTTCATTAATCTTAATGAGGATTTTTTCTAAATTTCAATAGAGCATATCTCTAAATTGGACTATCAAAAAGTACACAACTTTTATATAAAGTATTAATATATTCTTAACAACTACCACAACAAATTTCAACTATTGAATCATTGCCAATCTTTACATATTGCCAAAATCCTAACAATAGCTTCAAACCCTTGTTTATAAATACCTGCATATTAAATTCTTTGTATCTCACAAATTAAATATCTAAATGCTATGAAAATTTTATGTATGAATTTTTAATATAATTATTCATCTTCTTAGAAATTTTTAGATGAAAATTCATCTAAAAGCTCAAGATTTAGCAAAAATCATCACTATCAATAAAATGGTCTACTTACTGCCTTGGAATTTGATCTATTGTCTTTGACTTCCAATATCTCCTTCTTTAAGATTCCAAATATAATAATTCTTCTAAATTAGATGTAGATCTTAAAATCACCTTTCCAATTGTACCTCTTGATCTTCAAAAGTTCTTGTACAATTCCTTATATCTTCAAAAGAGTGACAATAGATATGATTTGTATATCTTAACTTCAAGCGCCTACTCCTCCCTCATAAAAACTCTAAATCTCTTAATTTGTATACCAAAATTGTAGTACAAAAAATAAGCTTTTTAATCCTAGCCTTTGATTTTCAAATGCTCTCCTTGAAGATGCTGAAATCCTTATTCTTCTTGCAAATAACCTACTCAAAGTCTATTGGGCATGATTATTGACTAATAGGAATGAAGATGCTCACCCCTTGCCTTCATTCATCTATACTTTGCCTTCATCTTTCCAAATAAGACTCTTAATAGTTTAATTTTTTATCTTTGGATGCCAATCTTCTCTCAAGGCTTTATATTAAACATTTAGGTTCTATATAATTTAAAAACTAAAATTAAAATAAATAAATAAATAATCAAAATAATTTTTTTACATAAATTTTTTTAAATACTTTATTAACTATTCTAACACATATTAGAACTTATGAACATAATATATATTTTAACTAGTTTTTACATATTGTAAGGAATTATAATATGATAATGTTATATAACCACTATCAACTATGATGTAAAAGATGTTGACTAGAACAAGTGCACTTATGTATGGTATGTATATATAGTATATATTTACTAAATATTTAATAAATCACATAATTACATATTTCAAGTGTTTTATTTTTTTTAATTAATGGCTTGACGTTGCATAATGTATAACAATCTTTAAGCAGTTGCTATGTTATTCCTATGAATTTCAAGATCATTACTTTGTTTCAAGCAACTTAAAAATATTTGATTGTCACTTACTCCATCTCTTACTCTAACCACCTGCATCTCAATATCACAATTTTCATTGTCAATGCCTTCTTCTACTCCATCTTCATTTAATTCAGCAACTACTATCAAAATCTCCTAGTTTGAAATTTCATTAATAACTACTGCATTTCCATCAACTTCAATAATATCATTTATTATCATCAAGTCATTGTCTTCTTGTTCTAGGAGCTCATTGAAAAGAAATATAATATCCATGTATACATTATAGAAATTGATTTTATCATATACATAGATATTGTTATCATCAATCATAGCTATCTTTAAAAGAAAGAAAATTCTTATGTTTTTCTAGCAATTTATAATTGTTCTTTCATTCACCTCCTTCCATATGTCTCCAAAAAATGTGATTACTTTATAAAAGTTAATCTTATATAAATGTATTGAATCTTGGTTATTTGAAAGGTTATCAAATTTAACCACAATGTATTAAAGTTATAGTTTCTTTCTTATATTACATCTTGAAATTGGCAATGATCCCAACATTACATGGCTATAGGTGAATAGTGGTATTGAATGGCAAAAAATGTACTTGGATGTGTGAAAACTCTAGCATCATTGTATTATTTTCAAAGTAAATATTAACATTATCACAAAGCAAAAGATTTTATTTTATTTTATTTTTTATTTTAAATTTTGCATCTTTTGATTGAATGAGAAAATTTGTTGAATTTATTTATGCAATTGCATTATGATGGTACTTTACTAGAAACTATCAAATATTCCATTTCTTGAAACAGTGTGGATTCTTTGATTTTTTTGTAAGAATTGAAAGGATTTTTTTTTTTTAATCCATCACTATTTACACCAAGCAATAAAGTGACACATTTCATCACTTTTTTTTTTTTTTGTCTACGCCTTCTAGTAACAACTGCCAAAGTTTGATTTGAAAGCATGTAATAATAAAGGCTAGTTTTATCAATATTAAAGATATCACATGGTATATAAGCTTGTAGGACATAATATAACTTTTTTTGCTCTTCCTCCAACTGTTCTAGTGGAGCAATTTCTGCCTCACCATGCAAGATATAGCTTTTTAGGTTATTTCTCTTCTTAAACCTTGTAAGCCACCTAATAAAAAACTTACATAAGTCTTTGTCAATTCCTAGTCGTTTGGCAAATTCTCTTGCTTTCAGTTTAAGAATAGCATCACCAAAGTAAAGCTTTTAGCTTTTGGCATTGTGTGCCCAAATCATGAGAGATAATTGACTTGTGGCACTAAAACTTGTGAGTTAGTTCTTCTAACATTGTTTTTGGATTTTCAATCTTTTATTGGTACATGTCTTTCTTGTCCTGCATTGTCAGACAGGCTTGTGTGGCATGGTTTAAAGTTGTATTATGATTTAAAATTATATATAATTTATTAATATTGGATGTCTAGAATATATGGCATTGCAACTTTTAATACCAATGTTGCTATTGCCACCATCACTATTGTACTCAATACTAATCATGAAATGCTTTGTTGATGCTCAATATCCATGTAGATTTATTGTGATGTATACTAGATCAAGTATCTGTAACCAATTCAGTAAGATGTCGCAACAAGATCTCCTCTGTAATGGAATAAAATTAAATTAAAGCACATGTTAGTTGCAACATCAAAAAAATAAATTATGAGCCAAAGTCTATTAGTTGAAGTGATAGAAGCAAATCATTAATAGATGCTGCTTGATGCCAACAACAATATATGCATCTTCAACATCACTAGTTGATCTTCATGTAACTGTTATTTTGGTAATCATTTCAGCTTGCTCATACATGGTCTAAGAGCACATTGAATCAATTGTGGATTGGTTTTACAATAAACAAGGACATACTCACCTAGACGTAGTCAATGATGGTCTACAGAAAGTGCCCCATTCAAGTACAAGTTGTGTCTGGATGTTTTGTGGATATTCTTGGTAGTCTTGCAAGCTTTGTCAATATCATCACTTGGAGGCAAATGTGACTATCAATTGACCATTTGAAAGACTTTGCAATTAAAGCATTTGATGTACTTCTTAGATTGCCAAAGAGAAAACAAATGCTCTTATATTTAAAAAATATAATATGCAATTATATAATATACAATACACAATAAATAATATTGTCATTAATATTATTGTATATCATTATATCATTGATAACAATATCATTGTTAATATCATTATATCATCAATAACATTAATATATTGTTAATATATTGTTAATATTAACAATTCTAACTATATTGTTATAGTCAATAATATCAACAATATAGAAACTTGTTACAGTCAACAATGACTACACATTGTACTATCAACTATAGTATATAATCAACAATTTTTTGGTCCAAGAAGTTGACAATAACAAGGACTGACTATACAACATTATTGTATACTCTGTCCTATAGCATATTATAATATTTTATAAAACTTTGTAAAAAATTTAAAAATTCTAATACTACTTATGTAAATCTTTAAAAGAATGTGGAACATTTTAGAAGTCCCAATAAAATCTTTTATTTATAATATCTCTTAATTATTTGGTTTTTTTTCTTGCATCATTATAATATAAGTACAAGAATTACTTTTTTAAAATTAAAAATTATTTATATTGAGAAGAAATTAAAATATTATTTGATCTTTATTGTAAAAAAATAAATCTAAATATAATCAATTAATCACATTTAATTAATAAACACAATAAAAATATATATATCATCAAAGAATAGAAAAATCACAATTATAGAATGTGTATTGATAATAATTTCATTTAAAAAAAAATCAATTTATGTAATTTATTAATATAAACTAGCATTGAAACAGCATAGAGACTTTGCCTAAAGTCAGAAATGTACCAATAAAAACTTAGCCATTGCACAAATCAAACAAAAAGAAAGGGTGAAATTTAAAGCAAATGTGTCTTATTTGATACTCTAAAAACCTGTGTAATGTATAAATAGTTTTAGTTTCACCAACATAATACTAATCATTATTAGTTTTTGTCAACTATACAGTTCAAGAAAAAAGTATTGAAAATTATATAACATAGAGTCATTCTTTCAATACTGAAGTAATGATGGTAATAAATTTATTACATATGCTTCTTCAGTAAAACTTTCACGATTATTTATTCATAATAGTACATTTTACTTGATTTCAGACTTCACTTTAAAAGGGAAAAATCTGCATTTAAGAAAAGAATCATGTAATTTTTTCAGCTGTAAAACAGAAAAGATGTACTTTTATATTGTTTTGTAATTTATTTTATGCAAATTTGAATGGCTTTCGAAATAATCAGAAAATTTTAAAACAATGAAACCAATTTTGAATTTATATAATTTTGAAAAATTGCTACTATGCACATATTATTAGCATATTGAATAACCAATGCATTATTAATATATATTATTAATATATATATATATTAATATTAATACACATTATTAATATATATATATATATATATATATAATATTTTTATTCTTTATTCTTTATTCTTTATCATTTACTTTTTTATCATTTTACATTTATTTTTCAAATGCATGATGTATTGGTTTCATTGAACATTTCCTTATGATATGTAAAATCGTATAGTTAATACCACTTTCTAAAACTGTTACACATTTAATATGGGTAAACTTGATATATAAAAAGCTTAAACTTTTAATATTAGTTTGAATTTTAATTTCTTTTAAGCTTGTTAAAATTGGCCATAATCTTCTTTTTAAATTAGAATTTATAAAAATGTATTATTTTCACAATGTCGAAACCATTTAGAGTTTTCTATTCTTCTCAAATCGTTTAGGTTCTTCTAAATTATCTTAAAGTATTTTGATAAACTCTCTGGATTTTCATTTTCTTTCAAAAATTTGGATAAAAAATGATGTCTAAAGGCGCTACTGAGAACATTGAATAATAATCTTGCAAGAGGGAGGTGGGACTGATTGATTGATTGATTGATTGATTGACATGAGTATTAGTGTAATTAGTGCATTGTGCATGATTTTGTGGGTTACTAATCCTGTTAGAGGCATGCCAGGAGGTATGACAGCAGCATGTTACAGAGGGTGTAGAATATAATAAATAAGCATGGCTGGCTGTGGAAACAGAGCTGAAGGAGTTGTAAGTAGGAACATGACGAGGAGGAGGAGGAGAGAAGGAAGGACAGCAAGAAGGGATGCCAGCGTGGACCGGGGTGGGGGGATGATGCCAAGGGAGCAGCCACGTGGGCCTCCAGGCAGGGGGGGAGGGGTTTTTGCTGGGTGTGCGGGTGAGTGAGTGAGTGAGTGTTTGATTTTGGGGGTGCAATTGTTGCTGAACCAGGTGCTGAGCCTTGCTCCCCCTTCCTCCCCCGCCCCTGCTCTCCTCTCCCTCCCTCCCTCCCTCTCTCCCTCCCTCCCTCCCTCCCTCCCTCGATCGTATGCAGCAGCTCCACCACCACCACCTCCTCCATCAAAATCTTCGACCTCCTCTATCCCCATTTTAGGGTTCACGAAAACCCAAGCCATCGTCGCACAACAGCACCACCACCAACACCTCTCCATCGCAACGCCTGCTTCCCCCACCCCATCGCTATGAAGGCGTGCACAGAGCACCCGCGTTTTCTGCTGCTGCTCGCGATTCCTTTTCTACTGTCGCCTTTCCTGCTTGTTCGCGCTTCCTCCCCGTCCCTACTGGGAATTGCTCCGCCAGGTCCGTCAATTCCTTAATTTTTCTGTCGTTATTGCATTCTTCCCTGGCATTGGCTGAGCGTGGGCAATTTCCCATCATCGTGCATTCTGTTGGTTGCTCCTCTGAGGTGAAGTGGGGATTGCAGCATTCTGGTAATTGGTTTATTTCAATTTTTATGCGGTGGGTGTATGGATGTTTTTGGTTTTTGTAACTTTCCGGGTCTCTCTCTCTATAACATTGTTGCTCTGTTGCGAGATGTTGGAGGGTTTGTAAGAGGCTCGTAAGCGTGGGTGGATGGATGTTCCGGTCGATCTTAATGTTCTTCTCTGCTCTGTATGAAAGCTCGACAAGATTTCAACGCAATGATCGTAGTTCTTGTACACTTGGAATGGAGACTGAGTGGCATGTGTGGCCTGGGGTTTCGTTGAGGACAGATTTGAAGTACTTTGAAGGCTCAACGTTTTTGTGTAAGGATGGCTCCAAGAGAGTCCCCAAAGCTCGGCTGAATGATAATTTTTGTGATTGTGTGGATGGTACTGATGAACCAGGTAAGGGCATTTGTCACTTTGCACAATCAAATAGAAATGAACAACTGCTAGATATTGCCTAGTCTTTATGTCGTGTTTTACAGAGTTCCCACCTTCCTTCTGCTAACTTCCTCAAGTCTTTCGGCTTATCTTGTCATACAGCGTCTTTGAACTCCTCCATTCAAGCATTGTCAGCGTTGGCTGTGTCCGAACATCTTTTATTCTTAGATGAACATGTACTTTCTTGTGTCGTGTTCGTGTATACTAAACTACTGTGCAATTGCAATTGTCCGTGATGACATGTTGATTTCTCTTCAGTTCCTGTTGTGAGCAGGTACCTCAGCCTGTCCCCAAAGTAGGTTTTATTGCAAGAACATAGGATACGTACCTCAGAAAATATACTCTTCTCGAGTTAACGATGGTATCTGTGGTAAGAGATGTACTATGAGGCATCGCTCATTCTGTTTATCATGATTTTGGAGCCCTGTGCACATTGCCGTTCACATAGTTCTTGCTGTGTTTCAGTCGGCATTGAAATTTACTACTGTAATTTGGTTTTAACATTTCTTTATTCCAAACTCTTTTTCAACATGTCTCGTACTTCCTAAAAATCCCCTATCGTGCAGACTGTTGCGATGGAAGCGATGAGTACAATGGATTCGTGGAGTGCCCCAACACGTGTTGGGATGCAGGCAAAGCATCTAGAGAAAAACTAGCCAAGCAGGTAAATGTCTACAAAGAAGGCGTGAAAATAAGGCGCAGTGAAATTGAGGGTGCCAAGAAATTACGTCATCAAAACGACATTAAATTGGTCACCCTACGCTCTACGGAAAAGAAATTGAGCGATCAGGTTCAGAAGCTCAAAGGTTTGTCACTTCCTCTGATCAGCATGTTGGAGAGCAGATGCTCATCAGTAGTTGATTATGTTAGCTGGATATTGGAGACACAGATGATACCGTCTACTGTAACAAGGATGAAAGGTTCTTATTCAAATCTGGTGCGCATATACTTGTGTAGCCTTAGTCGTATACATTGAATGGTTTGGTCTTCTTGCTTTCTTGGTTGATACCATGTTTTAGTGAGTGGATATTGTGGTAAAGCTTTATAACTTATTCCATAGCAGTTTTATACTGGAAGCCATTTTTACAGTATGTTTCCTCTATATGGGTGTCAGTTCATGTGAGTTTAAAGTTACAATATAAGTTGTTTCTCGATTTGGGTATGCATTAATGCCAAGTATTCGTGTTAAGGTCGTTTCTGTCATTAGAGGCACAGAATTGTAGTGCCAGGCCTCTCCTAGTCACTTTTTCTAATCATAAGTCCTTGATTCTTTCTTGCATATTCTTTACACATGTCAGTGGAGAAAGAATCTATAGAGGAAAGGGAAAAGCGAGAACTGGCTGCCCAGCAGAGAGAAGCTGAAAAGGAAGCAGAAAAGAAGCGGAAGGCAGCCAGTTCGCTTCGTGAAGAAGAGAAATCCGCTGACCAGCAATCGAAAACCGAGTCAGGAGTGGTACAATTTTTGTGATCATCATTCTCCTTGATCGTGTGTATCGAGGCCGCTTACTCTTTCAAAAAACGCAATATCTTTAGGGTTTAGGTTTGGTTACCTTTCGGCGTTACGACCTTCGGTTCTATGAATAGCTCATTCTGATAATAGAGCATACCTGTGCTGATTCTATCTCGCAGATTGAATCCGACAGTGAAGCTCAGAAAGCAGATGGTGCTAGTCATGAAACTAAAGTAGACGGCGCTCCAACTCTGGAAGAAACCAAGGAGGATGCGCCTGAGGTGCGGTTAACAGACCTTGAAGAAGAGCCTAGATTAGAGGACTTATCGAAAGAAGATTTAGGTCGTGTTGTGGCTGCACGATGGACTGGAGAAGATACAACTGTTCATGTACCTGAAGAGTACGAAAGCCGTGACCCTGAAGAAGACAGTTTTGAGGATCAGGACAACGAGGCCGATCTTGATTCTGACGCGGAACCTGAGCATGTTGACAGTGAGGATGATGAATATTCTTCTTCCAGCGAGGAGCAACAAGTGCCTGAAGCTTGTAGTCTGCTAACTTCAAGAACCTGCTCTTTCATTTCTGCAGCTTATTTACACATGTTGTTTTTGAATTGAGATTAAACCAGTAAAGGAATCAATGTAACCAGATGGTATGTTTAACTTGTGTCCATTTAATTTACATATTTGAAGCGTACATTTGCCAATATTCTGAAACTGAAACATTCTTTGCTCTTTCAGCACATGAACCAAAGAAGCTTGCTTGGTGGCAGCGTTTTATTCCAGGGATGATGAAACGTTTCTACAGGAAGCCTGTGGATAAATCAGGTGAGTTGGTTTTTGTGATGTGCCGACTGTTTCATATTCATTTTCTGTGTCTGTGTTGAGATTTTTCTTGTATTACATGCATTTGCAGAAGCAGAGCGGATTAGGAACCAGTACTCTGAAGCAACAACTCAATTGGCCACTGTTCAACATCAGATTTCAGAGTTGGAGTCTAAACTGAAGGAAGACTTCGGTATGTCCAAGATTATTTGCTTATACATCTATTTTTATTTTTATCGTGGTTCTTGCTTGTAGGATATGGTCATAACACGGTGCTATGTCTCAGTACCTAGCTGTCTGTAATGCGCTTTTATGATCTTCGGCTCATGTGAAGTGCATGAGGTTATTAGTCCTGCAACGGCATGGTGGTTGGCTCTTGCGGGTTGAACCTAGGTCTTTTTTGTACTATATCAAATCCAAAAAACTGCTGCTTATACTGCCCGACAGGAGTTTGAACAGTTCTTACTATAATTGGGTCATCCCTTTTGCAGGACCTGAGGCAGTATTCTATTCCTTCCACGACAAATGTTTCGAGTTGAAAGTACAAAAGTATGTCACGGAACATGTTGGTTTATGACACCACTTTGTGTTATACTTGTTAATCCTATCTTTTTGTGTGAAAAAACTGTAAAATGATCTTTACATTTTGTCTTAGGGAATAGGTGCTAGTCTTCAACTATCTTAAATGAAATCAGGGAACTTTTGTGATCTGTATTGGCAGTATAGCACATCGGGTAATTTGAGAACTATAGTGGTGCTCTTCTGCTGCATGATAAGGTGTTACTTGGTCAACATTTTAACCTCATACTGTGTTGAACTTCAGATATAACTACAAGGTTTGCCCCTTCAAGCAAGCCATCCAGCAGGAGGGCCATATGTCAACACATCTTGGGTGTGTGACTACATTCATCATTGGATTCTGAAAGAGAGTTTCATTGTGCTTCAGGGATGGTTCTAATATTTGTTCATTTCTTAAAGAAAGTTTTGATGTTTGACAAAGTAAGGAAGATTCATAATCAGTGTTTTGTTGCAGTAATTGGGATGGTTTCAAGGATAATTATACTGTCATGATGTTTTCAAGTGGCGACCGTTGTTGGAATGGGCCAGATCGTAGCTTACGAGTAACCTTCTATTCCTATTCAAACCAAATTCGTGATGAGTCGTTTTCAGATGTTTCTATGTAGAAATTCTTCTGATCGCTTTTTACTTGTTTCTACAACTTCGCAATAGTCAAAATACAGACAGCAGTCATTTATGATATATGTGATTTAATGACTCATGGGGATATAACTACCAGGTTTTCACCTCTTAAGTTTTCGGTTAGGGCGTATTCTGGGTGTAAACGTTATGACTGCTTCTTCCTGCACATACGAAATACACATGTGTATACAACGCTGAATTCTGATGCTATTCTATGTTGGTCTTTGTACACAGGTCAAATTGCTTTGTGGAGTGAAAACTGAATTGAGGAATGTTGATGAACCTAGCCGATGCGAGTATGTTGACTCCTTTTTTTTTTTTTTTTTTTTGTCTCGTTTTTTATTTTGGTACCTTTGAGCCAATGTATCAGGAATAGAACATGTTACTATGACGGAAAAATAATAGCTCAACTAAAGACTTAAGATGCATCATCACACAAAAGTATTGGATTACTCATAAAAATATTAAGAATAGAGCGTCTTCATTAACATTTCTAGGTTTATGTCGCTTCACATATGCTACATTTAGAGATAGGATTTTTGTTATTTACTGAACATAGATACGTAAGGTTGTGAGTCGATATGCTTCATTGTGATCGATTTTAGACTTACCCACTTTTTGTCATTCTAACTCTGACCAGCATTTGCTCAGCATTTCATTACATTAATTAGGCGGGCTCCACTTCCAATACGTGTTACTGATCATAATCTTTCCTGGTGTAATGTAGTTATGTAGCTGAATTGGTAACCCCCACATTATGCTCGGAGTCTAAGCTGCAGGTAATTTACTTTTCACTCTTTTGTTTGGTGTGATCTGTTTGATAACGTTATGATTAAAGAGGGAAGTTCAAGCATGTGTCATGACACGGTTTTTTTATTACGTTATTGCTTGCTAGGTATATCAGTACAGTGAATACTCCTTTTGTGCAACCTTTTCTAGTCTGATGATTTCTCTTTGGGAGGTCCTTGGCCATAAACTCACGTGTTATGAGAATAGTATCATGCATAATTAGTTTATCCTTCTGGTTCTTAGTTTCCTAATGTAATGAAATGAAAACCTTGATGAAAGACTCTGATGTTCCGATATAGATAAACAGGTATTAGAGGTAATTTATGATACTCACGTAATTAAGGCTGAGGAAAAATTGGGGCCAAAAGGAATCTTGAGCAAGTGGGCTGCAAAAGTTCTCGATTACGGGCAAGTAAGAAACAGAATAAATTCTTCTAGGTCTTGTTTGTAAATCAAGTCGGATTTTATAAGAAACGTCAGAGGTTTGTCTTGGTGGGTCAGCAAATAGGATTAAATTGTACGGCTAAGTGGGTAAAAACTGCCTTGCATTGAGAGTTAATGTTAAGAATAATGTGCCTACATACGATCAGATTCTCTCCGTGTTAGGTTCACAAAAGAAAAATATTCTCTCAGGTCCTTGTGAATGTGGGTAAGGAACTTGTAAGCAAGAAAGGACGACTAGTTTTGCAAAGAAATTCGAAGAAGTGGAAACGTAAGAATAAAGTAACTGCTCTGGTATGTCTCGATATCTTAAACTTTATGCACCATTAAGAAATCAGTAAAATGAACGGGCAATTAAGTGGTTCTAATCCACCGCATTCTAATGGAGGAGAAGGTATATTTCATAAATTTATTATTACTCGTATGTGACTTAACGCTCAGTTAGATAAGAAAAGAGTTAAAGCCAGGATTGGAGTTGAGTTGCATCTTGTTGGCGTTTCTTCTGGGAGCATCTGTGATTTTGCTGATATGCTCAATTATATTGTGGTTTGGACAGGAAATGCAGAAAAAGCTGGATAGACAACTCTCTGGGGTACATGATGAGCTTTAATTTATGGTTCAGAACGATAGTAGTCTGACCAGCAAGAAAGGAGTTCAATTACAAGCTTAAAACTTTTTTGACTCTCATCAGAGTAGAATGGTTTTGCTGCTACCTTGAGTGGTAATGTAGATCACGTTCTGCGAGTAAAAGAAATGCTAAATCTTTACAACTAGGAAGAGTCTTAAGCGCAGTTGCTACTTTTACAACTCTATCTTGCCGCTACATTTCCCGGCTTAAAAGACACCTAGCTTGCCTATTCATATATCTTTATAACCAATTCGGGTGTAGCAACTCTTTGAACACAATTCAGTGGAGGGATCATATGACACGGGGTATATTTCTCGTTGTTATCATCTGTGTGGTGCATGAGCCTCTGGAAGGTAGGGTTTCAGGATGAAATTCATGCCTAACTCGACTCCACGGTATAAGTGGCGTTGATCCATAGCACTAGACTCCCTTGTCTCTGGATTTTCTATGAATTGCAGACTGCAATGTCTGTGTCTCCTCGGCCTTGTGCAATCAAGCGGTGCCAAGAGTGAAACCGATACGTGTGGTGATGGTACGCAGGGACAGTAAATTTGGGAAAGTACACCACTAGCTGCAGCGGTACTTTGGATGTCAAAATGCTTCCCGAGGATAATGCTTTAATGGATGTTACAAGAAGTGCTGACGTCTTTGTGTCGAGGAATATCAGCATGGAGACAGACAAGACAAGTGGGGAGAAATATCACTATGGAGGCTTTGCAATCTCTAGTGTCTCACTCTCAATACTCCGCCGTCCCTCCCTTTTCTACGTAGCATTCATCCAATGCTTGCTAATAGCTCATTTACTCCCCCCCCCCCACACCCTCTTTGCCTTCTTCTTCTGTAAGGCAAAGCTCACACCTCGAAATTGAATATTGAAACTTTAATGATCGAATTAAGAACCGTTCATATCGTATCTAGTTAAGTATACCTGGCTTTAATAATGAAGTTGAAACATTGTTTCAAACTTCAATTTACATTACTACATGTTTTTGTAAAGAATTAGGAACGCTTCTGATTCGAAAATGATATTTCGAATTAATCCTAAAATGTACATTTATATTAAAAAATAAAAAAATATAAAATATAAAATTAGCACTAAATAAATTTTGAACTTAAAATTTATATAATCATGTGAAAACACTGAAGTAAAATATGTGTACGAAATTGAAAAACCAAGATATTTCTTTGAAGATTTTATGTACAAAAAAATTAAATTTTAAATAAAGTAAAAGAAAATATAACAACAGTTGCAAATAATTGCTAAGTATATACTTTCAAAGGAGATTTCGAATATTGAGTAATCTGCACACAATTTTAGGCAAATTTGAAGTATATATACATTATATTCTATAAATTAAAGGAGAGAAAATCAAAACCAAAAACATTTTCACATAGAAAGTAAAACTAACAATACTAAGAAAAACGCTCTTGCAGTACATGGCAAACAAAATATACTGAACACATGTATTAAAAAACATACATATAAGTATAAAACCCAGGACAATTTTTACATAGGAAGTGTCGAAATGAAGCAAAATAGTGTAAAACTGAAGTGTATAAAAAATTGAACAATCAAAATATGTTTTAGAAATATTTAATATAAAATATAAAATAAATAATTAGTAACATAAGATAAAGAGTATCTCAGTATATGAGCATGTCGGAGGCCGATCACCAAAACCGCGTGGGGGAGCAGGTCCCATCACCACTCCTTCAAGTCCAGAGGGGGAGGGGGCTGCAATTGCAGGCCAAGTCCGGCGGGGTCCCATGACCATGGAAGGCAGCACCAAAGCGGCCCTGCAGCAGGGGATCGCAATGATGATGACAATTGCAACACTGCCTCCTTGCCTGCCCTGCCGTGCCGTCATCATTCGTTCATTCATTCATTCATTCATTCAGCCATTCATTGCCCCTCCCCGCCCCGCCCCGCCCTGCCCCGCAAGGCCATCACTGCAGTGCAGTGCGCTGATGGTGTGTCCTGTCCTGTTCGGCCCGCTCCCCCGACCTGGGCAGTCGCCTCCTTCTGATGCACCACCCCCTCCCCCAGTCTCTCTCGCTCCCGCTCTCTCTCTTCGGGAGGAGGGGGGGGGATGCACCGTGGCGGGTGTCGCGCATGCGGGCAGGGCACTCTTTGGCCCCCTCTTCTTCTTCCTCCTCGTCCTCTTCCCTGTCCATTGTCTGCAATTACTGCCCATCAGGACTTCGGTCCATGGGTCCTGACTGCCACTGCGTGCTCGGGGCTGGGTTGATCTGGGTATCTCTACACTTTCAGACCTGGGTATCTCTACACTTTCAGACGCGATTCCTGGGGACTCATCTGACTTGTGTGCAGCAGCTCTTGCGCCTTCGATCTCCTTGTTGCGTTGGTGGTGTGTCGTTGCAGTTCCTCCTCCTTGAGTGCAGGGACTGGATATCAGTAGAGTCCCTCGACGTTCTTGGTTTTGAAGTGAGGGTTGCAGCTGCCAGAGCTGCCGCATTGGAGTTTGCTTTTCTCGCCTTGACCAGTTAGTTATTGAGGCTCTTGATCTTCGGTTGCATGTGATGTGGCGCACGCAGCGTGAAGACTTTAGCCTGGACTGTATATACAGTGAAGTTGAAGAGTGAGGAGGAGCTCTAATTTTCAAAGTGTGAGGTTTTGGCGTCTGGCAATAGAGCGGTTAAGGGCGAGTGTGTGAGTGGGCCTCGTTTATATTGGACTGTGGAGAATATTTACAAGAAATGTATCCTCACAACTAATTATGTCAGCTCAATGAGACATGAATAGCAAGTGTCTTTCTTGGTTCATGGTTGACCTGCTTCAAGTAGCGACAGGTTCAAATTTTGGCTCTGAGAAATGCCAGGCGCCGGAAATGCGAAATGGACATGTGTGTGGAGTGCTACTGGAGTTAGTGTCTGGGTTGTAAGAGGTTGTCCTCGACAGTTTGACTTCTAAAAGTTCGTACAATGAAGGGGTTTTGGATATGGTTCAAGCAGTTGCCTGTTGCCAGTCCATGTACAGATTCTGTAAGCTCTTGCGTATCCTCCGAATTCTCTTTTGCACTCACCTCCTCTTCAGTGCAAATTCATTATAGCCACTTTTGTTTACGAGAGAAGTTGAACCTGTAGATGGTATGATGAGTTAAACTATTCTACCTCGTATTATACGGATCTTGCAACTGGATTTTAATGATGACCTTTAGAACCAAATGTAGTTTAATAAGTTGTCCAATTCTTTTGTTGATTATTTATGTTTTTGGTCATTACTGATCTATGGCTAGAAATAGAGATGGTTTGTTTCTCCTTTCCACCATGCACGGTACAGTTATCAAAGTTATTACATTGATGATTTGTGATTTCCTTTGATACGGTTTAGTGTCCTACTGCTGGCTTTAGCCACTGCCCTTGGTCCACAGAGTATAAGGCCATCAGTATTGGATTTCACCATCGCTGAAACTTGCGCTCTTTCTGTCTCCTGTGACCGTATTTTTGTACGATTGAATTGAAGCATTCTAAATGTGGATATTACTACGACCACTTCAGGATCTAATACATTCCGTGCAACTACTTAATCTATTTACATTCACAATATAGACTGCCAAGGAAGTCTGGTTGTTGTATTGACACTAAACCATTCTAAAATTGCTTGTTGCTGCCGTACAATTTATTATAATTTTAATAATTTGGATGTATGTTGTGATGCCCCTGCTGACGGTCATGACAATTTGGTTATGCAGACGTCATGTAGGAATCACACAATCAGCGGCAGGCTGATAAAGTGTTTCAATAAGCCGACAGTGTTTTACTTAGCTGCAGTCTTAATCGGATTCACATTTTTTTTCAGCGGAATGTTTGTCAATGAGCGAAACTCCAAGGTATGCTCTACCACTTCGTTCAAGTTATTTGAGTTCGTCTGTCTCTGGTGTAACAAAGCCATGGCTATCATTGAAACGTGTATCACATTACGATGCAGTTTTGGATATCCACCTTAGAAGGATGCATGCTTCAATAACCATTATTGATGCTTTGGGCCTGGATGCTTAGTGAACTCAAGTGGTTTGTTGCTGGTTTAGAATTCATTCGTGGACAGGTTATCGACATCTGTGCAAGTAAGTGTGACCGGCTTTTTCACTCTGGGGGGTGGGGTGGGGGGGGGGGGGGATGGTTTCCAAGTTGAGATACTTTATACTCAGCTAGTAACTCATTGTACAAGTGAAACTTATCCTACTTCAGATCAATATGATTTCCTTCACATTTCATAGCTGATTGCTTGTGTGTTTTCTTGCAAAGGGTAATGAGTCTTGTCACATTACGAAGACGCACTGTAGTAGAGGTGGTGCTGATGCTCTGCCTACGGGGATCGTCGTGGAGACGAGTGACTTACATTTTCGTTCCCTTGGCAAGGAAGAAGAGAATGTGGTAGCGGTTCTCGCAGCTTACGCCATTGTGTGGTAGAAAAAATTGCTTTCGGCGTTGAGACGCTGTAATTGCTGTAATTATGTGAAGACCTGTATGTGTGCAGTTATATGTATCTTGATGCAGGTCTTTTTTTCTTCAATAGAAGCGGTTGATTGTGGGAAGCCTTGATAATTCGAATGTATATAGTTTCTCTTTGCATTAACAAGTGCATCCTAACCGAGGCTTTCATGTTTTGACTTCAGGTTGAGAGAGTGATGCCCACGAATCTGCTTGCCTTGGCAGTTGGCATCAAACAAAAAAATATCGTCAATGAAATTATTCAAAAAGCACGTTTTTCCTTGTCCATCATGTGAATAAAAATATGTCTATTTTCTTTAAATTCAGCTTTTATTTACTTTCGGTCGTGGTTTTATAATTCAGCATTATGGAAGCCTAACCCTGCTCACTTCTTTGGTATAGTTTCCGTTGAGTAACTTCACAATCATGCTCTTCCACTATGATGGTGTAGTTGATCAGTGGCATGATCTCTCATGGAGTAAACAATCCATACACATTGTTGGCTTGCATCAAACCAAATGGTACATGCCTCTATCCCAACTCTTACATTTTCCTGTCAACATATCTCTGGAGCTTGCACGGTCCTCCGGTCATACTTTTAGTGTTCCGTGCTTCTATTCTTTTGTCTTCCTGTTGAGGTCTTTCATCGAGAATGGTATTTCTTGCATGCCACTTTTCAATTTATGAAAATTCCAGATTTCATCGGTGAAGACTGTCGAAGCTTACATTTTTGCAATGTCTCAGGTGGTTTGCAAAGCGATTCATGCATCCAGACATTACAGTTCAATACAACTACGTCTTTCTTTGGGACGAAGATTTGGGAGTGGAGAATTTTCATGCTGACAAGTGGGACTTCTTCTCTTATTCTGAGACTTATGTTTGAATTGGTCGCTTTTGAAAAGAGAGCTGGAACCTGAAAGCTCTAGTAGCTGTTCGGAGCTATATCAATTCATTGATTTACATCGAAGTGTTTGATCCAGGTATCTGGAGATTATGAAGGCGGAGGGACTGGAGATTTCTCAACCCGCCCTGGATTCCTCTTCTTTGGACATACACCATGCACTCACTCGACGAGTGGCTTCTGCCAGAGCACACAAGTATGAGCTATTTTTTCCAAAGTAGTTCGCATGTGGCGTATGTAATTAACCTTAGATTTTTTTCCCATGGACATTACTTATGAATTTATTTGTCTACATGATACAGAAATATTTTGAGGAATCGTGGGTCAACCATTTGCACAACAGAAAGCAATGGTCCTCCATGTACGGGGTAAGCTCTTCCTACATGAAGTTCCTGAAGAAGTGTACTCTATTTCAGTGGTGTGAGTCTCCTTAGAGATCCTAGGCAGCTCCTCGATGGACATTGCCAGGTATACTGATATCTTTATTGTCCTTAGGGCTTTTCGGAGCAGTCCCTTTTCCATTTTTACTTGACATAGTGTTTGACCAACATATGATTAGCATGCAGTATCGAACAATTTATTACGATTTGATCGTTGTATCCAGATTTGTCGAAGTGATGGCACCCGTCTTCTCCAGGGCCGCCTGGCGTTGCGTTTGGTATATGATCCAGGTACTCATAACATATCGTTGGTGCAAATGCCTTATTGTGTGTTTCTGACCCCACAAATCAGCTGCAGCTCTTACCGACTAATGTTTCTGTAGATTGAAAGATGAAGGTGCCGATTAGACTGATTCCTATGGATTATTTAGTTTTCATTTATCCATCTGAATTACCCATGTTTGGGTCTGTCCATGATCACACTTGAGATGGCTGTTGACCCTTGGAATATTTGTGGTGGATTTTGCTGCGAGCTTACGAGAAAACATCCAGTTTTGTTTTCCAGTGCAAGTAACTGCAGACAGTATGTGTAATAGCTTCTTGAATTTTTAATATTGTGAATGTGGCTGCATCTACAGAATGATCTTGTTCACGGATGGGGCATCGACTTCAAAATTGGTTATTGCTCACAGGTGTGTGCTGAGCAGTTTCTCTTGTTGCGTTTTATCAGATTCTGAAATTGTTGTTTCTAATGTACTTTTTAATTATTTTTCATGTTTCTACACTGAATGACCCGTCCACCAAGTATCAATTAGTTCCTTTATCTGGCTTCAACGTGGAATTAGACTTGATTTCATGAAGGATACGAATTTGACATATTTATGTGTGTCCTTGGTACCAGGGGATCCGCACTGAAAGAGTGGGAATTATTGATGCTGAATACATAATACATAAAGGCATTCCATCCCTTGGAGGTCCTGGTCGAAATACAGTAAGTTCCTAGAAAATTAAAATTCATCAATCCAGAACTTAACAACCTTGATGCGTGAGATTGTCACTCCTGATATTCCCTCCACACATGATATTGGTCAGGAGCTTCCACGAATAGGGATTACTTTAACGGAAAAGTCTTTGGACGAATTTGATTTTAACAGGCTTCAAACACCTCTTGTTACAGACATTCGAACGAGAGTACAAAAAATACTTCTTTGGGAAACGCAAGAAACGATTTATAGAGGTACAATAGTGTAGCAATCCTTTCGTCTAGTGTCTTCGCTAGTGAGAATGGGGTCGATGTGGAGACTTGAACTTCTGAGAATGAAGAGTCGGATCAGGAGTTGTCAGTCATCATTTATCACCTATGTAAGCAGCGGTATTGGGTAGAAGTGTAGGTCTGACTGTTAAAACTCGGAATTTCCATGGTAAACATAATCGTTTTCAAAAACAGAAATTTATCAGTGCTGTGATCTAATGTGCTTGTGTTCCAACATTTTACTTGGTGAACTGAGTTTCTTGGACGCAATGCGGCGTATCGATTTCCTAACATTTTGCTTGGATGAATTTCCATTGGATCCTGCAGAAGCCGATCAATCTTCGTCAAGAAGTGAGTAGCTCATGTCTTGTTGCTCGTTTGATCTTATTTTGCAAAATACCTTTTTGTTCCTTGCATCCTTTCTTCGTGCACCTTCGGTTTTCTTTTCATCCAGCACTTTGATAATAAACTGGGTAATTTCTGTCTCTGAAATCATCTGTATTAGCCCGGTTTATGCCCTTCGATCTTCACATGCTGAATGTGGACAATTGTTTGGTGCGTCAGGCGAGGAAACGGTCAAACACTGATATGATCTCATTCTTGAAACGGTGGAAAGCAGCTGTTAAAGAAGATCCAATATGGAAAGATCCTTACAAACTTTTGAATGATTCATCAGGAAATTATCACAGAGTGAAATGAAAAGCTTTTTCCAGGAGAAATGTGCAGATTATGGGATGCATTTTTAGTCCATTGTTTTGCACAGTGGTAGGTGTGAATACTGAGTTCTTTTTTAGCCAAAAGGTCGTTCCGAAGAACTAGTTCAACACTTGAAAAATATTGATAGGCGGAAAGCTGTGAGCTATAGGAACAGTTGATATTGTTGGGTACCAGCATTTTCAGAGTCGAAAAGAATTGACTTCCAAGCTCACCTACGGATGAAATAGCCCGATAGACATTTCAAGGTGTCTTTTCATTATATTATTTTTATAAAAAATTAGTTTGATTTCCTTAAATTAAAATTAGCGTTGTTGATATTTTATCACACGATGAGACCTGCTCTTCTACACTATGGAGCTGGTTTGAGTGACCCAAAACTAGATGCTACTCGCATTAGTCTCATTTTTGCCACATATACTCCATCTGAATTCTCTATTCGAAATCCCGTTAATATATGACAGCTTTGGAAAGTATTGCTACAGAGTACTGGACGTAACTGGCTTATTCAACTTCAGGTCGCGTTCATCATGGTTTGAATTGTGAACATTGGAGTGCATAACCGTCGTGAATAAATTCGATCTTCTCAAGAACCACCATATTGGATCCTACGCGCGTTACTATGCTGTTGTCTGATCGAGATTATTAGAAATACACACAGACCAGCCAGATTTGCCAGGACTAAGAGAAAAATGAGCGGAATCTCACATCTCTTCGTTACTCATGGCAAGAGCCGAAGACATTCAGGCAAGGTTAACAAAGATTCAGAACAATACCATGATGGACAGGCTTGGATGAAGCTGGGGTGACGATATTTGTTTGAAATAAAAAGGATGTGCACCAGGCCCCTCACATCCTTTACTCTTCTAACACCAGTTGCTTCACTATTCATAGCTGTGTTCCCTGTTTACCTGTCAAAGGTCATTATCAGACTGCCATGTTTTCAGTGCTAATATGTATTCTATTATCACTGATTTGAACATTGACCATTAAATTTCTGTAATCATCCTATGAGAAGTTCACACTTTCAAATCTCTGTAAAATCTCTTGATACAGTTCAAAATCTAACTTAAACTTTATTGATACATCATGAGCATATGTGATTGTCCATCAATGTAGACATGAGACACCTCTTTTGGTGTGTAGCTAGCATTCCAGTACATACTGTCTAGTATTTCAATTCATCACATTTTCTTATGAATATGTGAACTTCTCGTGATCTTTGATGGCATCAGAACATGCATGCTCCTCTGTACTTGACCAGCTGCAATTGTTTTATTTTGATAGAAAGAGCAATGGTTACATGGATAATTCCATTAGGTATTGATTGATTCCAATATTGTATGCTGGAGCTACAAAGTCACCAGCCACTGCAATGCCCAATGTAGATCCTGCTATACAAGAATTGAGGGATGCCTCTTGAATTAAATAAGACTTGTATTTATTTGATAGAGATTACACTGTGATGGATGAGCAACTGGATTAGCTGCCCTGTGCTCCTTAAAGTTCTGTTCTGTCAAGCCACACACACACCATCAACAAGCTTACAGGCTCTCACCACACCTTCATTTGTATGCATAAAGCCTGAATCCAAACATGTGAAGGGAGAAGGGATGGCACATGGAAAGTTTATCATGTGATGCAATTTGTAATCCTGTACAATGGGAACCTTTGCATAATCTGTCCACAAGATTCCATGGCACTCCCACAAGCAAAGCAAAGCCATAACCAGCACATTCCACTTTGAACCTTGGGATTCACATGTGACTTATTCCAGTCCTTGCAGATGAATGGGCTTAACTTTTCAAAATAAGAGGTTTTTAGAAATAGTGGTTGGTTTTGTATATCACCCCCTAATATTGACAATCTTTTTATAAAAAGTGCATAAAGAGTTTCTTTTCTTGTCAAATACAAATCTCATCCGCTAAATCTGTTACTTCTACTTATACCGCTCTCATTCTCAATTGTCATTGCAAGTATTATCTATTGGCACTAGATTTTGTACACCAATATCATTCGCTTATTACAACCTCTATACTTTTTGTGCTTTGGGTTGCTATTTCCGTCTACCAACTATTGGAATCCAATATATTGTCAATGATGATTGCCATTTCAAGTGTATTTCCAAATGCCAAAGTATTGCTTTGTGTTTGACATATGTAGAAGAATGTCCTTATAAATGTGAAATCCATCATCATAGCAAAAGACCAATTTGACAAGTTCATAAAGATGTGGCAAATAATAAGCTATAATAAGACAAAGGACAAATCTAAAGCTCTTTGGGCTAATATTAAAATGTTGATAGTACCAGATGTGTGAAAAAACTTTAAAAATATAAGGCTAATTCACAACAAGAAATTTGTGGGGGCCTAGATTAACAACATTCTTCATTTGGACTACGACACAACATTTCATATCAAGAGAGGATATGCTACAATAAATTGTGGATGAAGGTCTTGATAAGAAATCTTCTTGTTGTATATGAGAAATTACAATTTGCAAACTTTTAATGAAAATATGCTATCATCTAAAAAGTTTTGAAACAAAAATCATACATCTTGACCAAGTAGAAAATGAATCCACTTTGAGATGAGGTGCTACTGAGAATGGTCTCATTTTGTATTGAATCAAGTATGATCACAACTTCTATTGTGTTATGAATTTTTTATTAGATTATAATACTTTAACCACCAAAATGCTCCAACATGCACTTAAACAATACTATAAATCTTAATTCCTTGACAATATGGATTATTGCACAAATATGTTATCAAAAATATTTGGCATATCTTATGTGAATACCTTTAAAAAAATTGATACGGAGAAACGGAAGCTTGAGATGACAGACTTTTACTAACATTGATAGCTATGCAAATCCATTCTTGTTGTCTCCAATTCCATTGAATGAAAATAACTAAAAACAAAAAATACAAATTTATAATTTTTTTTTTGTAGAATTGCAAAAAACCATAAGAATTTCTTCCCGCATTAGCAAGTTAATTTGAAGCAAGTAATTGCTGCACTAAATTCAAATGTTATTGTATGGCATGATTTTTAATCTAGGAATATACTAGATATTTAATTGTAGAGAATTTACATGTAATCTATTGGCTAAGCTTTGATAAGTAATTTATCTTTAATAAGAAGAACAAATAAATAAAATAATATTAAAAAAATATATATTATACTAATAAGAAGCTTTTATATTTAAGTAGGTTTATATATAAAGTTTTATTATGGCATCTTAAAAATCCTTAATAGCTTTTTTTATACCAAATCATAGCTAACTAATTTTTAGTAAGTTAGATTCTCAATAATTTCAAAAAAAATCTATAATTTTTTTATTAAAAAATCATCTTTACATCAAAAATATTATCATAGTTCTATATATCCATCTTTTTACCTTCATAAAGTCCTTGTTCTAAAAAATCCCTTTAGTTTGCACTAAATGCTCAAATTATAGCAAAATCCTTCAATACCTTATTTACCTACAAAAAAATTATTTTCTTTTTAAACTTTAGAATCTCATATCATATGATTCAGCTATTCAATTTTTTTAAAATTTATTAAAAATGTAGCTTATACCCTTAAGCTTTATTATAAGAAAATTTAGTTGTAGATCCATTTTTAATTGTTTCATATCTCAAAAATCCTAGCAAGTACTTAAAATCCTAATCTATAGACATCTAAGTACTATTTTCTTTATATCTCAAAAATCCAAAATCCAAATACCATAAAAGTTTATATATAGTTTTTTAACATGAAAATACACAATTAAAAATTTTGAGCTAAAACCTTATCAAATTAATTAAGATATAGCTCAAAACACAACCACTAATTAAACAAATTACTTACTGTCCTTAGATTTTAAATGTTGACTTCAACTCCCAATATCTTCTTCAACCCTATTTAGAATTTATTGAGCCATGTATGTAAAGTGTGGCTAAAAAAGTACTCTCTCCAACACTAGTTGCCAATCTTTTATTGCTTTCTATATGCATGTGTTATGCCCAAAAGAGTGACAATAGGTACAAGATCAATACCTTGACTTTGAATACTTATATCTCCTTCATAAAAACTCCATATCACTCAATTTTTGTACCAAAACCATAGCCAAAAACCTACACTTGCTGATTCTAATCTCTAGTATTCAAATGATCCCAAAAATGAACTCTGATTTCTTTGGTGTTCTAATAAGATCTTATACAACCTCCTTGAAGTTCATTGGGCATGACTTTTGGCCCATAAGAATAGATATTTCTATCATTCATCTCCATTCATCCACACAGATGCACTAACTACTCTTTTTGATACTAAGATGTCTTTCCAATCTTTTTTTTTAATAAGATTTACATAATATGTGTTCTAAATATTAAATAAAATAAATCAAATAAGATTTCAAGGGTCACCAATGTTTAACAAAGATAATTCAAAATATATAAAAGTCATTATCAACATAAAATCAACCTCAAAAATCACTATTAAATTTTTTTTTAAAAAAAAAAAAAAAGAAGTTGTACAAACCTCAATAGAAGCCCTTTTAAATAGACTCTTTTTAAGAGTAATAATGTAACTATATTTTGTAACCAATTAAAACCCATTAATATGACTCATTCAATTGCACAATAAATTGTACATTAAATATATATATTTATGTTATTTTCATAGGATAGCCTAGCCATAATATGACAGCGTTGAAGACAAAACCTTTGATTTGAGGCAGACTTGCACTGATGGACAACCCTTCAGAAGTCCAATACGTAGAGATCTTTGAACCTATGCTCCCCATCAAACACACCTACTAAACATCATTCCCTACTTAAAGTCTAGCCATAAGATGTTGAATTAGAGAACATCAAGTGTCGTCACATGCACATGAACCCATCATTCTTTATACCTACACCAGTGTTGCTGGAGTCGGTTCTGAGAGGTCAAGCATGACACACAATTCAGAAAAGTGAAGTAGGGTAGTCGATTTGGCTCTCCAAAACCTTGAAGAGTCTCTCTCAAGCAAGGTTTCCAAGGAGCGTGCTCCCGGATACCGACCTTCTACCCCCGCTTCACAACCCGAACAGTTCATGAACACATGTTCACTCTCATTCCCCAGCCCTGCTTAGAACACGTTCGTACTACGTATAAGTCGTGACACTCCATGATTGTGGCTCTGAGTCACTGCCAGACGGCGAAGTGGACCACACCATGCTAAGGGAATAGAATTTTTCACTCTCCAATCAGCCTTCCAGCTGACTTGAATTCCACTTCAGAGAAGGAAAACACGAACGAAACAGGTATAAGAAGACCACACGAAGCGCAGTAACAAGAATTTTGTGGATGTGCTTGACGGGAAATACCTAGCCAAAACACAGCTAGCGCAATGGGTTGTGCCGTTTCGACGGATTAGCAGGGACTTGCAGGTCTAAGAATAGATTTGCAGAAGCCGTAAATACAATGTCTAGCTCAGTGAAAGACATGAAGCATTCAGACTCATCTCAAACACAAACTTAACATACACTCCACACGGAAAAGATTTTGTGCAATTAAGAGACAGATTGAGGCTATTAATGATTCATTACATTGTGTAAAAATGAGCAGAGTATATGAATCCAGCCTAAGCCCCAGGAACTGGCTCGGTGGCAGCTTCAGTCTCGGCATCATCTCCGACAGGCCTCTCAATCTTGGCACCGACTTCCTCGCTGTAGTCGCCGTGAACCTATGACAACAAGAGATCCAACAAAAATGAACACTCTGGACTTAGAATGCCTGAGACAACAAATTCCTAATTATTCGGCAGCCGTGTGCTTCACTAAACATTATCAATAATAAGATTATTTATACAGAGCGGTGGTATGCTGATGAGAAATCTTAAACAACGACTTGCAACAAGTGAGCTAGGAATGAGTAAATTAACACACACCTCCATGAGCTTCATCAGATCGAACTTTGGAGCCTTGAGAATCTTCACTTTTCTGATGAAAGTGTTCTGCAGAGGGTAGATTCCTTGGGTTGCCTTTTCAATTTCCTTTCCAATGGCTTCGGGAATAAACTTGCCAACCAAATCCTTTAAGTCGCAATTCTGGGCTTCCTTGGTCATAATTTCCCTCATCTTGCGCCTAATCTAAATTCCATAATAATACAACAATATCAGAAGCCAGTAATAGCGCAAGGAGTGAACTGAAAAATCTAAAATTTCCAAAATAATGACTTCTAGTAGGATGAATACGTTTCTTTAACAACGAAAGTATCTCGAACAGTTCGTAACATTATATTATTATCTTAAGGGTTGCTGGTCGCCGTTCTATATCAATAACAATGATTGAAACTTTCGAAGTCGCATGAACGAGCGTTATACGACACTGACGATTCCAGTATCAAAATAAAATCACTATGAAAGTGAGGCGATATACGATGAGTGCAAACCTGACGGATCTGGCTACTTTGAGCGTAGCAAGTCTTCTTAATCTGGTTCGGCCTCTTTTTCGTGAATGCAATGCAGAAAATGCGAAGCTGGTAGTTGTCCGAGGTCTTAACATCCACATGAGCCTCGATTAGACTCTGCCACTTGCGCACAAGGGACCGCAGCTTGTCGGTTGTCAAATCCATACCCTACAGAAATTCAAAGTAGGGAGTCTTCAGCCCAAATGATATCTTCCGGAATCCTCATAAAGTACAACACATAAAACCACATTTATATCCTCCGCAACTGAAGCTTCTGTGTGGATCTGGTAACACAACCCACACCATGAATGCGGCACAAAATCGATCGCTACTTCTAGTTTCGAAGAGTAGTCACAACCCCTATAAAATATCCCAAATGGAAGGGTGCGAAACATACCCAGAAGTTGGTGAGCACATTCTTGCCCTGCACGTCCTCAGCCCTCAGCTTAATCTTGCGAAAAGCCTGGTCCTCGTCATTTTGCAAATCAGCCAAGGAGACCTCAAACACACGGCCCTTCAAACCATCGGAGGCAATCTGATACCACCATTCAAGAACATCATGTCAACTACTATCATTCTTAGAAGGTAAGGTGCTGAAAGATAGACAACCAGATAAATTCATAAATAACAAATTAAAATAGATACATATCAGAGATAATAAAACGGATGCGAGACACACAGCAAAAATCACCGAAAAACCTACAGCAAAAACAAAAACAAACAAAAATGAAAAGTAAATAAAAAAAAAAGAAAAAGAAAAAGAAAAAAAAGGCAATAACCTTGGTGCCGGCGGTCCTTGTCACAAGAGTCTTTCCCAACGCCTTTTGCGTGAAGATATTGGGTGCCTTGATATCATACCAGTCCTTCTTGGAGAAAGGATCGACACTGCACAAGACGCAAAAAAAATCAATAAATAGCAGTTCAAAATCCTCGCAATCCACAAAAACCCACCAAAAACCTCGCAACGCCAAATAGAATGTGAACGTACATTTTCTTCTTGCCGCCCTTTTTCCCCTTGGAAATCCGCTTGTTCTTCCCGACCGCCATGGCTGCAGAGGACGCGGCAGCAGCAGCAGCAGTAGGCGCGACGACGAGCAGGGACGTGAGCCGAAAAAGAGGAAGCAGCAGATCGAGCTTCCCTGGCTTTGTTTGGTTCTGCCCGGTCCCCCAAACCCTAATTCCCCCTGATGCCCTAATCCCCCTCCCTCTCCCCCATTCACACTGCACACCGGCTTTCGCGAGCTCTTCATGCCACCTCAGCGCTTTTCGTGCCACCTTGGAAAATGGATTTGGCCGTTATTTACAGTCCATCATTAAAAAACCATCTAACCCATTGCAGGCTAATCAAACATGTATGTATGTATGTATGTATGTATGTAAAACAACTAGAAAACAAACTGTCACAAATATTTTCGTTTTGACTAACAATGGTTATCAAACTATAACAATTCAAGTCACACACATGATCTTTTTCAGAAAGATGCATTGTCTGGATGTAAAGAAATGTTGGAGCATTTTATTTGTGTCCAATTCAAAATGTTGAAAACATACTGATATGAGTTTTTTTAATGTTTTGGAATAATACTGGATTTTTTTTTCAAGATTTTTTTTTAAACTTAAAACTCAGAAATCTATTAACTTAATCAAATGCAATATTGATTTAATCTATTAAAGCCTTTTTAGCTTTGTTGTTATTTAAATTAATTATTCAATTAACATTAACATGAAGTAGCATTATATGGAATTAAAATTATATTATCCAATATGATTTTATTTTTCCATGATTAATTTCAATATATATATATTTTTTATAAAATTGATACTTTTTTATTTTAAGTATATTAAATGTACATTTAAAATTTTATGCAAAATTTCTTTTTTATTTACAAATACTTTTTCTTATACAAACATTATACCACATTATATCTTTGTACTAGCTTTGTAAGTATAGTACAACTTTGCTTTTGATATTTATTGAAAGATTTTGGAAGCAACTGCAAAACCTTGCTACTATTAGTTCAAATATAAGTGTTTTAATTATCTTTTGGAATGCAATTTCGAAGGAGAAAATGCACCAAATGCAACATATCACACAGCTATAAATTCAGGAAAGTAGGCCTATCATCCATTTAAGGTAAAGTTTGAATTTTCTGTCAGACTCCACACTATTTGGCAAACAGCCACACATTGGATCCACATTTAAACTTACTGCTGTCTAAATTTTTATGCATGAATTTAACTATGGACAATTTAATTATAGTACATATAATGTATCTTGTAGAAATATTTTACTATAATATAATTGATTATTTTGAAGTGTTTTTTCTTCGACAGAGAGAAATCTCAATACATGATTATTATATTTTGGTTATTTAATAAAATAATAAAATATACTTGAATTCTTGTCCTTAAAAGATTGAAAAGAGTACACTTGTAATATCAAAGTTTTATCTTTTTTGATTAAAAATGGATTATCCATTTATTATGACAAGATATAAGCATACTAAAGGTTGTGGATTATCCACTTTTAAACTAATGTTATTTTAAAAAAAAAATTCTTATTTTTAATTCTTTTCTACCTCCTATTGTAAATAATATAAGATTTTTATTTTTATTTTTTTATTATGTAATTATGGCCGAGTTTGCAAAAACAAACGATGTAGTAGCACAAATATAAGAATAAATCAAAGAGTTGATTCTTCTAATACATCAACTCACTTCATCACTACAAGCATCATCAAAATTGGTTGGAAATGAAGATATAGAGATGGTTAGAGCTATTTCAATATTTACATATATATCAATAACTTTTCTTATAGTAAAGCATCCTACAAGCATCATTATTATTATTAGAGAAGCAAAAATTATCTTACTTAAGAAATTTCATGGTATAAGATCAAAGTTTTGAGGATTTATCAACCAAGTACAATTGGTGGTTGACTTCCAACCTCAAAGTTATCCAATCTTAAGATCACAAGTCAAGTTTATTAAAACATTATTTTTAAATTTTATCTTATCATAGTTTTTATTATTTTTTAAACAACATAATCTAATATTAAATAACTTAGAGGCTTTTTTAGCAAAATTTTGATCCATACATAGAAAATATGATGCAATTTATATTGCAACTAATAAGATTTGAATCTTTTGCTAAGAAAATTATTCAATATTACTATATGCTTTATAATTTTGACAACTAGCAATTAACATCAAGTGAAACAATGCTGCACTTATCAATTAATTTTTTAATGGATTGGAATGTGAGACAAAGAAATTGATGTTAATCTTATATGATCCTCAAACATTGAGTCAAAGTAATTGAATTTGCTATCAAGTATGATAATTGACTTTTTGAATTTTAATTTGAGAATTGTATGAATATGCTACAACGTCTTTATAACTTGTTTGCTATACCAACATCTTCTCAACATATATATTTTAAAGTAGAGGATATGCAAATTGATGAAATATGCTTCAAATTTCTTATTGAACAAAAAATATTTAAATGCCATTAAAAAAGATTGTATTTATATTATAGATAATCTAAAATCAATATTCAGCATTGCCCTAAAAAATGATGCAATCATAAAATGATGAACATGGCTATTAAAAAAGATAATGTATTAGAAAATAAGTTTATTCAACTACAGCAAAGATTATGCAACTTGATTCTTATGCAATATCTTATAGAAGTCTTATTCTTACTTCAAAATTCTCTTCTTACTTTTTGATAGATATTTATTTAGGACCTAAAAATCATAAAATCTGTGCTTTAATCGATCTAAGAGCCTCAATTTATTTTTTAGATGAAATATTTATTAAGAGCCATAAAATACCATTAATAAAGAAAAGTGAATTGATACATGTAAAAGTCATAGATGGTCGACCTTTGACTTTTGGAGATATTATTTATAAAATCATTCATATAAATATAGCAATAAATGGTCATAATAGCTTAATAATATTTAATGTTATTAAATCTTCTATTAATTCATTTATTTTGATTCTATCATGGTTAAAAAAAATATAACCTCCAAATAGATTGGATCTCTTATAACTTTAATTTTTTTTTCATAGTATATTTAAAGACATTTCTAATCAAGTAATAGATCATAAGTCTAGAACAATCAAATTCTTATTTGTAGAAGCAAGAACATTCATGCGCGTTGTCGTATGGGATAATTTTCTATCTGGGAATATATTGGGTACCTCGCTGTAGAGAATTTGCTTGAAACTTATTGGCAAAACTCTAATAAGTGATTTGTCCTTAATTAAAAGGATAAATAATACAAAGATATTACAAAAGAGAAGTTATGTAGATAAATCCTATTGTATTTAAGTAGGTTTATTCAAAAAGGCTCAAATTTCCACAAAACCTTTTAAAATCTTATTCACCCCCAAGGACTTATTTCTTCTCCAACTTTAGAGTTGAATAACTCTTGATTCAATTGTTTGGTTTCTATAAAAATTTCTTTAAAGTATAGATAATTCACTTAAATTTTATAATAAGAAAGAATCAACTATAAATTCACTTCCAATTGTCCAATATATTAAAAATCCTAGTAGGTGCTAAAAATCCTAGCTCAAAGATACATGAGTACTATTTTCTTTATATCTCACAAATCCAAAATCTTAATGCCACAAATTTTTTGCACATAATCTTGTGATATAAATATATATATTTTTAAAAATTTTGAGCTAAAAATCTATCAAATTACCTAAGATATAGCTCAAAATATATCCACTAGTTAAGCAAGATAACTTATTGCCCATAACTTACAAGCAGTGACTTCAACTCCTAATATCTCCTTCATTCTAGCTTGGATTTCATCAAGCTGTATATAAAAAGTGTAGCTGCAAAAATGATCTTTCTAATCCTAGTCGTCAATCCTCTATTGCTTTATATATGCGCGAGTTATATCCAAAAGACTGACAATGGATACAATTTCAACACCTTAACTTTGAGCATCTATATCTCTTTTATAAAAAGTCCAAATTACACTAAATTTGTAACAAAACTATATCCAAAAAACCAAATTTGCTGAATCTAGCCTTTGATATTCAACTCCCCTCAAAAAACAAATCCTAATTCCTAATAAATCCTCACGCAGCCTCCTTGAAGCCTATTGGGCATGATTTTTGGTCAATAGGAATAGAAACTTCTATCCATTCATTCACATGGATGGCCTAACCACCCCCTTTTACACTAAAAATCCCTTTCTAATCTTTTTTCTTTCAAGATTTACATAGTATGTGTTCCAAATACCAAATAAAAGAAGTAAATAAGATCTTAAGGACACCAATGTCAAACAAAGGTGACTTAAGATATATAAAAGTTATTATCAATATAAATCAACCTCAAAATTACTATAAAAAAAAAAAAGGTTGTGTAAATCTTATTAATAGTCCAATTAAATGGATTCGTTTTAAATTAACAACCTAATCACATCTAATAATCAATAAAATCTATTGATATGGTTTTCACTTAATTATATAATAAATTATATATTAAATGTATACATATATATATATATATATATATATATATATATAACTTTTCACATGGTAGCTGAACTACAATACAACAACATTACAAAAAAATAATTGTCATTTGTTATTTATGTAGTATCTACTTCTGATGGTAGAAAGACATCAAGTAATCTTCCAATATAATATAAGGAATATCAAGACATGTTTAAAAAAAAAAATACAAATATTTTGCTAAAGCATTGTCTTTATGATTACTCTATTGATCTTTAAGAAGGTGTTCAATAGTAATTTAGACTAATCTATAGCTTATTGCAAAATAAATTGGCTTCACTGAAGGAATATATTGATGAGAATTTGGCCAAGAACTTCATACATTATTCAAAATTTCCAACAAGAGTATTAATTTTATTTCTAAAGCAAAAAAAAAATATATATATATATATATATATATCATTAGAGATGTGTGTAGATTATTAAGGAATTAATAAGATAAATATTTATAATTAAAATCTTCTATTGTTGATATCTAAATTTTTTAATCAACTAAATCAAGCTAAAATCTATATTAAAATAGATTTTTGAGGAGTATGCAATCTAATATATATTGAAGAAAGAAATGAATGGGAGATTGCTTCTTGAATTAGGTATGGATATTTTGAATATAATTTTATACCTTTTAAACTTACATATATTCTAATTCCTTTTAACATCTAATCAATGATTTTTTAAAGAATTTTTAAATGATTTTTCCATTTATTATCTAGATAATATTTTGATCTATTTTAAGAATACCAAAAAACATAAGCAATATTTTTATTGTATGTTATAAAAATTTAGAGATGTAGATTTATACGCTAAGATTAAAAAAAAATCTTTTATATAATTTAAGTAAATATTTTGAAATATATTATTTCAAATGATGGATCCAAAAAAAATCCAAATTATTATAAATTAAAAAATTCTAAAATTAATAAGAGATGTTCAATATTTTTTAAGATTTATCAATTATTATCAAATTTTTATCAAATTTTTTTTTTCAAGTTGTAATTTCACTTATATATTTGACTTATAAAGACAAATTTAAATAGAGCAAAGAAATTGAAGTAATAATTTAAGTTTTAAAGATAATTTTTATTATAATATTAATTTTATATTGAATTGACTTTTTAAAGTCATTTTTATATACAACTAGATGTATTAGACTTAATTAGGGATGCAATGTTGTCACAAATGGAAGTAGATGATAAACTTCACCATGTAGCTTTTCATTCAAGAAAATGTATAATATCTAAAATCAATTATACAATCCACAACAAAAAAAAACTTTTTACAATTATAGATTTATTTAAAGAATAGAGTCATTATTTAGAAGGCACTTTTAATCCAGTGACAATATATATTGATTATAAGAATTTCAAGTATTTTATATCAATACATATTTTGCATTATTGCTAAGCCCATTGGATTATTGTCAAAGACAAGAATTCGATGAAAGCAAATAAACATATGAAACTTCTATTAAGAAGGAATAACAAAATAGAAGTAAAGAAGTATGTATATTAAAAAAAATTAGAATGGCTATTGCCACAAGATAAGAAAACTATAGACTCTTGAATCTGGACTAGAAGCAAGAAAGAAATTCATAAGAGTGAAGAAGGCTTCATTCTTGCCTCTATAAATACTATCTAACTAAGAACTACGTGGCGGTATTCTATAGGACCTCCTACAGATGTCTAATTTGTAAGATACATGTCAAACTTGCACGACAAGTTTTCCACATGTGTGCCACGTACTTAGCTTGTTACACAAGCTACCAACATGTATGACACATGGCTAGCTTGTTCTACAAGCTACCAACATGTGCGCTATGTGGCTAAATTGTTGACCAAGTTTATAACCTATCAATCACCTATAGACATGTATAAAGGTGATTCCGCATCTATGAAGCTTTTACGAAGCTACTCTATCAATTAATATCAAATCAACTTATTTTACCTACTTCAATTGGTTTATATTAATTAGATAATTTTTGAAGTAAATCTTATGATCGTGATATTATTCCCCCTATAAAGGACAAGTTTTATAAGGAGTGGTGATTATATATTGAAGAAGTCCAAGATACGTTGTCGTATTACGTGTTGTCTTGTTTGAGAATGCACCGGGCACCTGGTTGTGGAAGGTAAAGTTGTGTTTGCAAATAATCAAGAAATCCTAATAGATTTCACCCATTTATAAAGAATATAATTCAAATTTCAACTCAAAAGTGTTTATAAACACTCTTCTTAGTAATATCAACCATACGTATATCCCAATTGCCTTGTTTCTTTTATAATTAAGTAATTTTTATTTTTCTTTACAAGTCTTAATCCTAATCAATGAATTTTGTTAAGCTATAACTTTCAATCCAACTGTTTGCTTAGTATAAAATTTTGCACACAAATGTTGGTATAAGCCTTCTATATGCTTAGAAAAATTCAGCCCAACCCAACTTACAAATTGCGAGAAAATGTCCAAAAACCGCACTAATGACATTCGGCCACCAACTTGAAAATTGATGCAAAAATTCCAATGGTGATTTCTCCTTCTTCCACTGTTAATTTCAGCTCAAACTTGGTATATAGCTTGATCTATAAGTCTTCTATCACCACGCCAAAATTTATATTGATCTAATTGGTAGATCTTTAGTTATCATAGAAATCCTATCCAATCCTAAACTGCCAACTTCGGGCAATTCTTTGTATCAAAGCTCAAATATCTCTTGATTGCATCACTAGATTAATACAAACTTTTGTGTACATTTAATACACCCAATAATCTAGATAATATCAAATTTCAAACTATAGATGCTACACAAATTACACGAATCAGTCAAGAATGTAAGCCATCATTGTCTTATATAAAATGCAAAATACCAATATAAAACACTGACTTTGAACAGTGATTGCAAAGTCATTCAAAATCCTATGGTAACAAGCTAAATGCCCTTGGAAGAAGCTTCAAGCTTGCTATCCAATTCTAGTTGCCGATCTCCAAATGTCTCCAAATACCTATCTTTGGTGGTCATTTTTGTGGCTAGAGATCTCTTTTAGACCCTGTTTCATATCCAGTCGTCCCCCGGGTATTAATCCAACTTATTTTAAGGGTATTTAAATTTAATTCTATCTTCAATTCAACCCTGATCTCTACCATATTAACTTTTTATCTCCTTTATTCTATCTTTATTGACTTGTGACTTTTTTAAAAGCCATGAACTGATTTCTACAACCTAGAAGAAAATTTTAATAACTAACTTTTATCTATTAGCTATTAAAACAAGAATTATTCTAAGAAGCTTTCATAAACCTTTTCTTAAGTATCTTAAGTTTCTAATGAATCAAAATAACTAAGTATTAAGTAGAATTTATCTTTATTCATACTTTTCACTATATGAACGTGTTACAATACAACATCCATCTCCTTTGAACATGCACATTCTCCGGTATGCACAAATGAAGCATATGTCATAGTTGGTATCATACCATCTTTTTACTTCCTACACCAAATTTTACTTCATCATGTTCATCATCTATTTCAATATAATTATCTTCTTCAATGTCATTGATATCTTCAACATAATCTTCCACATTTATTTCTCCATCTCATCTTTTGAAAATCTTTACTCGATTCTTAGCAATAGATATCTTCAACCTTGTACCATCCAATTCTTTCAATGAATACATGGTATTATCATGAACTGTTATTACTACATATGGCCCAAACCAATGTTTTGAAATTTTTTGTAAGGTGCTATGCTAGTTATCTAAACTGTTGTCATTAATAAATACTAAATCACCTTCTTCAATTGCTTTAGGCCTCAATCAATGTTGTTTATCAAACCGAGCCTTGTTTCTTAGCCTAGTCTTTTAGCCTAGCCTGACCATTTTATTGCTATTTCTACATCTTCTGATCTTCGTTCAAGCTGTGAAATTCTAATAGCCAACAACTCTTCTCTTGTTAATCCATCTTCTTAAGGTAGTACACTCTAAGTTAGCACATGTTTTTCAATCGACATAATAGGTTTTTGCCCCATCGTAAGTTCTATTGGTTCCAATGGTTAAAAAATTCACGAGCTTCATATGCATTTAATTCTCCATGATTTGCAGTGATCTTTCTTACATGTCCATAGTGACAAATAACATCCTCAAGCAAAAATCTGTAAATTCCTTCTATAGACTTTGTCCTTAAAGCCCTGACTTCCACATGGTTTGATAAATCTTCATGAGCCAAAACTAAATACGTCATTTGTCATAATCCCATTCGTATAATAATCAAATCCACAACCCATTTAAAATAAATGGCCAGAGGATATGTTGGATGTAAACCATCTTGATGTCGTATATTTGAATACATTTGACAAATTACACAAGATTCTACAAATGAAGTTACATCTCAATACATATTCTTCCACCAGTATTGTTCCTTCAATTTAGCAAAAGTAGCCCAAATTCCTCTATGCCCTATCCATAAACTATCATGAAATTTCTTGAGTATTTCTAGTTGATCTTCTTTGGTACCTACTACTCGTTGTGGCATTCCAATGTTTGATTTTGGTCTTTTCCATAGAAATCCTTCTAGTAATATGAACTTTTATGTCTTTTTCTTAATCTGTGTAAATTTTTCAATCAACCAATCAACATGCTTAGTTAATGTGTTCAAATAATGTCCAATATTCAATAAATCTCCTTCATCATTTTTTTCATGAAATGGCTTATTTTCCTTGTTTAATTGTGAAATTGAATAAAATTTTGTACCCACATCATCAATATCTTCTATCATTTCATCTTCTCTATCATATCTTGCTCAAGATAATATATCTGCTACGGAATTGTCTTTTTCCACAACATGCTTAAACTCCAGATCTAATGATTTGATATAAGCAATCCATCTTAATATTGCAATGTCCGGGGTTGTACAATTAGTAATCATTCCAAGCAAGGACAAACAATCTGTCTCAACCACCATTGTTGCCCCAATTAAATAATCCTTTTCAACTTTCATAGCTAAAACAACTCCCCATACTTCTCTTTTCACCTCAGAATATGCATGTTGGCGTGTACTTAAAACCTTAGCTCCAAATCAAATCGCAAATCTATATCCATTTGAATCATCTTGATCCACAGTCCATCCAATGGCAATTGGAATAGTATCCACTGTAAGAATCAATGCTCTATTGTACTTATAATCAATTTTTCTCAATATTGGAGGTGATATCAATAATTCCTTTAATATTTGCATTGCTTTGATATGTTTTTTTTTCCATTTAAAACGATAACCTTTGCGTAATAACTCATACAATAGATCTGCTATATGAGCATACTAAGGAATCTAAATACGATACAACACACATGCACCCAAAAACCTACGCATCTCTGTTAAAGAACTACAATCTTCTTTTATTCTTCTAATTGCATCAACCTTGGCTGGATCTGATTTTCTTCTATAAAATCCACATAAATGCCCAACAATTACAATTTCTTGTACTCCAAATATAGATTTTATATCCGATAATGTAAGATAAATTCCTTTAAGCCAAGTCAATATCTTTTCACAATCTTGTATATGATCAATAATATACTTGTGACACCCCCTCTTATCCAAAGTTTCATCCTTGTCTTCCTTTTTGCACCCTTTAATAGGAACATCATCTAGAAAAGGCATAGTCTTCTCAGGAATAAAATCCCTCAACACCTTGTTCATCCCATTCATCATATGCGCGACTGAGTTAGTAGCACCTTGAGGAAGAATACACATTCTAACCAATCCAAGTGGCGTTCCCATTGTTGTTATGTCTCTACTCTCTTTTCTTAGTTGAAATTGGTCATAGCCTGAATATAAGTCACCCATTGAATAGATTGCTCTTTCTGCAAACGCTTCAGCAAATTCATTTACTATTGGTCCAATTCCTGCATTTCTGACAATCATTGCATTTACTCGTTGCATATCTTGAAGAAATCATAATGATCCATTTTTCTTAGGCACTATAAACCATCGGCTAGAATATAGTGCAAAAAAAGGCTCCAAAATCTTCATCTTCATCTTTTCCTTCAATAATTCTATCAAATTTGGTAAATGCACCCTTAGCAATGGAATTGGTCTCAAATTCCAAGGTATATGTGGTATAGTGAAAATAACCATTGGAGTCATAATATTTGGATCTACACATCCAATTTTATGATATTCAAAGACAAATGATTCACCTCGTTTAGCTAGCATTTCTTTGAAGCACATAATTTCCTCTAGTAACAAAGAACCATGAGAACCAATCTTCAATTCTTCAAAAGTCTCTTCAATAAACTTGTGCCCAATATCTTTTGAATTCCTTAAGCTCCTTTCTCTTAATGCTTCTTTTGATTGTTCTTTACAATCTTTTGGCAAAGGTCCAGCAACGGGTTTCACCTTCTTATCTACCATCTTATATTTTGTTTCAATCATAACCTCTGGTATTTGAAATGATTCAATCATATCGTAAGCTTCTTTTGAATGAATCTGTATAACTTTATCATTGTCACTTAATCCAATAGATGCAATCAATTCCAAAGAATCTTCTAATCTATTTTCTTCATAAATACCAATAATCTTTTCATCATCTTCTAATATTTTTAAGCTATATAATTCTTTTTCAATAGCACATAATCTTTTTCTCTCATTTCTTTTTAAATCCTCAATCTTCTTATATATAATACTTCCATTCTCAAGAATACCAATAAATCCCATATCAAAGAGACATATATCTTGCAAGAGTACCTCCCTTTCTGTACTTCCATAATCCTGTTTTATAGTGGTACTCCTCAAAAATCCGTAAATTATTCAACAATTCTTGACAATGGTTTTTATCTCAATTTGTCTTGATTGCATTCGTGATTTAGAAGAACAATCAAAAATTGTACTGCCCTTTTTTCATCTTTACTACAAATCCATGTATAAGCTGATTTATCATCAAGGACTTTTGTTTCTATTCAAGTTGCAATAATGTACAATTGTCCCAATATAAGAAGATAAGTTCTTGCATCTTGATAATATATATAATAACAAGATGTATTTTTCTTTTAAGAAAGTAATACCATTCTTGAAAAGAGCCCTCAATAGCAAGAAGCTCCTTATTGTGGATTTTATAATTAATTTTAATAATAGAAAACTTTTAAGAATAAAATGCAACAGGATGAAGTTTGTCATCTATATCCATTTGTAAAAGTATGGCCCCTAGTGCAAAATCTAAAGCATCTGTCTCCATATAAAATGCTTTTATAAAGTCTGGATGCACTAATATTAGGACTACAGTAAATACCATCTCAAGGTCCTTGAATGCCTTCTCTGATTGAGGCCCCTATTCTAACTTATTCTTATATGTCAATTGAGTAAGAGGGGTGGCAAATTGAGAGTAATTTTTCAAGATTTGATAGAAGTTAACAAATCCAAAAAAACATTGTATGTCTCTCATAGTCTTTGGATGGTACATTGTAAAACTGCCTCTCCTTACTTGGGATCCTTTGTTAAATCCTCAGTACATACAATGTATCCCAAAAATTCCATCTTAGATTAATGAAATACACATTTCTCTAATTTGACATACAAACTTATATCTCGCAACTTTTGTAATATTAACTTGATATGCCCCTCGTCTTCCTCTAGATTTTTTGAATAGATCAAGATGTCATCATGATATATCACTACAAACTTGTCTAAGTATTTTCAAAAGATATTATTTATTAAATACTGAAAGATAGCGAATGCATTTGTTAGTCCAAAGGACATAATATTATATTCAAAATATCCATACCTTGTCTGAAAGATACTCTTCCATTCATCTCCCTCTTTGATCTATACGAATTGTATAAGTTAAGACCAAAAGAGCGACAGTAGGTACAATTTCAACACCTTAACTTTGAGCGCCTATATCTCCTTCATAAAAAGTCCAAATCAGGCAAGATTTGTACCAAAACCATATCCCAAAATCCAAACTTGTTGATCTTAGCCTCTGATGTTCGACTCCCCTCAAAAAAAAAACCCTAGTTCCTAATAAATCCTTAGGCAGCCTCCTTGAAGTCCATTGGATATGATTTTTGGCCAATAGGAATAGAGACTTCTATCATCCATCTTCATTCATTCACATGAATGCTCTAACTACCCCCTTTTATACTAAAAATTCCTTTCTAATCTTTTTTTTAAAAAATTTTACATAATATGTGTTCTAAATACCAAATTAAATATATATATATATATATATATATCTATATATCTTAAGGATCACCAATGTCAAACAAAGGTGACTTTAGATATTTAAAAGTTATTATCAATATAAATTCAACTTCAAAAGTTACTATTAAAAAAAATAAGGTTGTATAAACCTCAATAATATCCTTTTTAGATAGATTCTTTCTAAATTAACAATCTAATCACTTCTTGTAACCAATAATATCCACTGATATGGCTTTTACTTAGTTGTGTGATAAATTATATATTAAATATATATATATAATATTTTTATATGGTAGCCAAATCACAACACAACAATGTGAAGATCCTTGAAGCATAGATGCAAATATTAAAGATAAAAAAGACTTCAAACAATGTACAAAGAAAACTTTTGATATAAATACCACCAATTTCGATGAAGCCAACTTCTCTCACATTATTTTTTACAATGGATCAACGGAAGCATAAAAGATTTTTTATAATATTTATGAAAGTAAGAATATTTTTAATATTCTATAGATAAAGAAAAAATTCTTAATAGTAAGGATAGAAGAAGGTAATGATCTCATGGTTCATGTCAATAAGATAAAGGCTCTTGTAAATTAATTAGCAATTATTGACAAGCCATAAATGATAGTAATATTGTCATGACCTTATTCATGAGCCTTTTTAAATCCTACAATTACCTAACGGTGGCATTGGAATCCAATAAGATCAAAAAACTTACATTGGACTATGTTATGATAAGACTTATTTATGAAGTAATCCAAGGAAAAAAAAAAAAAAAGCATCAAAATAAAGATTTAGCTTTTTTTTCAAGGCGAGGCAAATATAACTATTCTAATCAATGTGAGAATATAAGAAGTAATGTAAGAACTTATTTTATATGTAAAAAATTAGATCACTTTACACAAAATTATAATAAAATTATAAAAAGAGATAAAAAAATACTAATAATATAAATAATAAATATTAAAAAAATAATTGTATATTTATGGCAAATGAAGGCACTTCTATGGCTGCCATATATAAGTAGATTGTTGATTTGGATTGCACCAAGCACGTGACTCTATATAAGTATTCATTTCATACTTATGAAGGAATTTCAGTAATAAGAATTTGATTGACAAAGAATGGTATAACTAAAGCCATTGGAATAGGCTCCATTGTAGTGGAGATTGTTGTGAAAGGCCAAACCAAGATGATCAGATTAAAAGAAGTCGTATATATATCTAAGATAAAAGAAAATCTTTTTTCAATAAACAAACTTATTTTATATGATTGTAAGGTACAATTTGACATGAATGGATGTTTTATGAAGACATTGGTTGAAAATAATGTTGCTTAGGGCTTTAATGAAGGCAAAAAATATCATGTTTATATATTAAAGAAATCTTTTTATAGACTCAAGCAATCACCAAAGACATGGTACCAATGTATTGATACATTCTTTATGAATGAAGGATTTATAAAGAATGAGACTAATCATTTTATATATGTGATGAAATCAAAAAAATTCTTATTAATTATTATTTTTTATATTGATAATTTGATCATATTAATAAATATCTTAGAGATGATAGATTGATTAAAGGTAAAATTTAAAAAAGAATATGAGATGAGTGATTTAAAAAAACTTCACTATTATTTAAAAGTGGTACTTGTAAGAAATCATGATAACAAAACTATTACAATGAACCAAAGTAAGTACATTAAAGGAGTATTAAAATAATTTAATATAAAAGAATGCAATTCCATTGGAACATCTTTGGAGGCCAATTTGAAGTTGATAAACCTTATAGGTGAGGAGTTTGTTGAAGTTAAAGGTCAAATATAAAGTATTTCATATAAAGCAGCAATAGGCTAACTTATATATGCAATAGTTGGTACAAAGATAAATCTTGTATATGTGGTGAATGTTATGAGTCAATACATATTAAAGACTAGATCAATCCATTAAGCAACCATTAAAAAGATCATGAGGTACTTAAAGGGCACTTTGAACTTCAAATTGAACCTTGGAGGTTAGAATATTACTTTGCATAGTTATTATGATGTAGATTGGATTGGAGATGCAAATAATAGAAGATCAATAACATGCTATGTTATACTTATAGAATTACAAAAAAACAACCAATAATTATAAAATCAACTATGTATGCGGAGTATATGGCATTAAGTCATGGTATAAGGGAGGCAATTTGACTAATACAAGTTTTAAAAGGCATTAGACTTTTGCAATTGGAAGCAACTGCAATCAAGTGTGAAAATCAAGAATGCCTTGTTTTTGCAAAGAATTCAAAATATCATTCAAGAACCAAGTACATTAATATTCAACATCACTTCATATGGGAGAAGATTGAAAAAAAAGAATGATTGATTTGAAATATTGTACAATAAAAGACATGCTTGTTGATTTGCTCATAAAGGCATTAGTTAAGAATAGGCATCATATATTGACAAAGACAATAGATTTGAAAGCCTTTGATCAACAGCAAAGTATGAGTATTAAAATAAGTAATAATAAAAGTAAAATAAATTATCATATAGACGATATTATCTTATATAAGTTATTGATGGTCAAAGGGTAGGCTCTTGGGATACAAAAAGGCCATCCTATAGATGAACCACAAGATCAAGGACCAAAAAACAAGATCAAGAGAATAAAAGATCTACTAAAAAATATTCAAAGATTAGATAAGAGCATAAAGGATATATCAAAAAATATTCTTATAGTAGGTGAAATACCAAAATATATATTTTTTTAAAAATCAAATATTTAGTAGAAAAAATTTACTTATAATTTATTACATTGAATAAAATAGATATTTTAGCAACATATAGCAACATGTAGCAATAAGTAATTAATAGAAATATATTTATATTATCTTAATAGATATTGAAAGATATATATATATATATATATATATATATATATCAGTATATATATATTTTAAATTATATATTTTATATAGATAGAAAGAAAAAAAAAAATCTATTACATCTTTTAGAATATTGATAGAAAATATAGTCTCTTGCTAGTTTTATAGATAACTATAGAAATATATCTAGAATCATAGGGTGGTGTGGTTTGTGTTTAGATTCATTAATAGTTGTTGTTTTATTATAGTAAGCCAATCGATTGGACAAACTTACTTAAAAATCTATAAGAATTGTAAATAATTTTACACCTTAATTATATTATTACCATCCTAAAAGTAATTATAAAATAGCTTAGAATTGGTTTTAATTTAGAAAAAATAGTAAAAAATAATCAAAATTAAATTATAATATAAAATAATATGATTTGAAAACAAAAAAAAATGAATAAAAATCTACATCTAAGATTAAATAATTTAAATAGTAGTATTACAAAGAAAAAATTTTAACAATAGAAAATATATTATATAATACATAAAAGGTTGGTTGTATATTAATATTATATATAAATAATAAATAAATAATTATTAATATATTAATGGTAAATATCAAAATATACTATTTGTTTTGAAATATATCTATCTATCTATCTATCTATATATATATAAAAGACAATTATATATATATATATATATATATATATAATTATTTTAAGTTATATTTATAAAAAATATTAATTTAAATAGAATATAAATAATTAATAACATATATTTGAAAAGTGATGAAAAATCAAATAACTATAGTTAAATAGAAAAAGATTAAAACATCTTGACTTTAGATTAGAATACAAACAAAGTATGAATAAGATAGAGAATGCTTTTAATCTTGCTTCTATATACTAGCTATTTAAAAACTTTTCTAGGGCCACCAAGCTTATAAAACAAGTATCTAATTTTTTAAAACTTTACTTGTAACTTCTTGAATGTGAAATCAAGCTTCTAATAGAAATTTATTTTGTGCATTTAAGTATATTTATTGCTTTAATCTCCATCTAAATTTTTAATGATGTTTTACAAGAAATCTATTACCAATTTAAATTATTTGTATATTCTTCTATTTATCTCTAATTATTTCTATTTATTGATAGAAATATTATTTTTACAAAAAAATTATATATTTTATATGTGATATAATTCAAAGACTTGTTAAAATGTGTTGAAGGAAGTATACACATCTTATATAAATATGAATCTTTTGATTTCAATTAATCTTTAAAAATGTACATAACTTCTATTTGTATTTATTTATAATATGTTTATAGAAAAATATAAAATAAAAAAGAAATATATTAGTAAAGAAGTATGTTAATAAAGAAATAAAGAAATAAATATATATATATATATATAGATATATATATAATAGAAATTATTTAATCTTAAATATTTTTTATTAGTATATTTATAATTTTTAAACTTTAACTAATATATAATATATCATTGAATAAAATTTTATATTTAATATGTATAATTGAAATATAAATATTATTCATTTAGTATTAAACTTTTGATATCATAATGACAAAATATTTGTATAAATTATTTTTAATATAATGAAAAAAATTTGTATAATATATATATTTTTTTTTAATAATTAAAAATTTTGGTTTGAGATTCAAGATAAATTAAAATTTAGAATAATTTCCGATAAATTTGCAAATATGTAGTACAAATTCAAAATTAAATTTACATTTCAGCTTTAATTTTTTCACAAGAATAAATTTCATAAATAAATTTTGCTAAATTTTTTAAAATTATTTCATTTTCATTAATCAATAAATAATTTTCTTTCTAAAAGATTCATTCCATCCCAAACTTTAAGAACAAATTAAAAAATGTAGCCAATTATTAGATTTTTGAACAGACACCAATTTTTTAAAATGTATATAGTAGATATACATATTAATTTTTGTTTCAATATTTGTCACGGACGCAGAATACAGACTGGAAGTCTAAACAAGAAGTTCAAGAAGAATTGGCAAGAACTAGATTAATCAGATGAGTACAAGAAACAACACCAGAGAGGTGAGCTAGAGCTCTAAGAGATGTGTTGTCGAGATTGAAGAACTCTTCAGTCTCAACTCCAATATATATTCTTACCTAGGAAGCTTCTCAAGCAGCTTCCACCAATTAAGAAGCTTCTCAAGCAACTTCTACCAAATAGGAAGCTTCTCAAGTAACTTCTACCAATTAAGAAGATGTTAGAAGTCTCTAGAAGGTTCTAAAGAGTTTTAGGAATCTTTTAGAATATTCTAGAAGATTTTGATAAGTATGTCCTTGACATCACCTCCTCTTCTAGCTTCAAGGTCTTTGAGAAGCCATTTGAGATGTATGTTCACAAACATAGGAAATCAAAGATTTGACGCATAGTCTCTGCAATATATTCCAACTGTTGTTCACAAGGCAGATGGTTCATGGGTCCTTGTAGCCACCTGTAATGACCAACACCTTCCACTTGAGACCATGCCTGAACTTCTATGTTTTCATTGTAAAAACGGCCTGAAAATATTGCTTTGCCACTACATGCATGACTTGATTCAACTTCAAAGACAATCACGAGTGATTTGCTACTTGGTATTCTTCGACGTCTTTTTGGCTCTTCTAATTCTTCATCTTGAGGTTGATGCCGTCAGCTACTTGGTTGAGATGGCACTACTAATATAGTATCTACATTCTCACTAGCCATATCTAAATATATCTTAAAATTAGATATCTTGATACTACAAGAAAGTAAAACGTAACAATTAATATTTTGATAAATCTTGCTTATATACATTCTTTTGGAGAAGGCTTCATCTTCATGTTTCATTAATGGCCGACTTTTAGTTTATCAGGATATCGTTGATGAAATTCTTGTATCTTTTGCGGCGCATTTGCTCTATTTTTTGCTGGCTCTCAAGTCCGCTCATTTACATCATAGCTACACCAGTGAATTAAATATTCCAATTTCTCTTGTCTCCGTCGCAAATCAAAGATTTGTTCCATCTCATATTCCATGTGGTCCTTGATTTCAACACAAGGTGGTGGTGGTTGTATCCATCCTGATAAAGTTGATTTGCTATAAGTTTCTAAAAGAGAAATATAAAAGTCTAGATGTACCTTCATAGATGTGGGTAGTCTAATTGTCTTGTTGATAGTTGATCGCACATCGTAGATATTGCTCCAAGATTTGGTTGACTCGCTCTATATGACCATCAGTTTGAGGATAAAAGGCAGAAGAGAATTTGATATCTATCTTTAGTATGTCAAAAAGCGACCTCCAAAACTTTGATATAAATTGAGGCCCTAGATTCGAAATAATGTCATCTGGTAAACCATGATATCGATATATATTATCAATAAACAATCTTCTTGTTTCTTCACCAGAAGTTGTCTTTCTGCATGGAACAAAATGTGTCATCTTTGTAAACCGATCTACCACCACGTAGATAGCATCAAATATTGCAGAAGGTAGCAAATCTGTGATGAAGTCCATAGATACTAAAGATCACGGTCGCTTTGGAATTGGCAGAGGTTGTAAAAGCCTGTAAGGGTGATATCGAGGATTCTTTGATCTTAAACAAAGGTCACATGATAGCACAAAGTGTTAAAGAACTAGAAGTTAGAAGCCACAACACTTAGCATCACCAAGGTTGCACACAAAGAGAAGTGCGGAATGAGATAACTCTCACTTCCAACACCCTTTACTTATAGGTTGCTGCCCTAATAGACAACTTCCATCCATTCTCTCTTATATTCATCCAACCTACCATTAAGACATCCTTTTACATCTCACCTACCATCAAGACATCTCTTAACATATTCTATATGCTCTTACCTATTCTCGAGGCTATTGTTCTTGTGACTTATCTATAGGATAGTCCTTCCACATCCCAAGAGTCAACTCTTTGACCATTAGCAACTTATTCTATTATTATCTATTTTCCACAATACAAAGTTCTTCACCACCTTCCATATTTGAGGCCACCAAAAGTCTCAGGAAATAAGCTCCATTGTTTTGTTGAATCCAAAGTGACATGCGACCAAAAAGTCATGTTGAGATTGAAGAATACATAGTCGAATTGATCCTTCTGGAATATATAGTCAATCTTCAAAATACATTAACCTGTCCTCAATCTTGAACTTGTCTTTATTAAGCACTGCTTCACATCCAAGACTAATGAGTCCACAACTGATGCTCCACGGACTTGTTCTAAAAAATCAGCATCAATTGGTATGATCATGGAAGTGGTGCGGAGGCAAAATCATTCTAGTTATAGCAAAGTTATACACTGCTGATCAAATGCTACATCTCCAGCCTTGGGTACTAGATATGATCTCCTTGATAATGCATCTAATAATCTTTGGTGTCTTCCTAGCCGATATGTGATGATGAAGTCAAATCGGGATAATGACATGTTCCACCGAGCTTGGCGTCGATTCAAAACTCGAGCTGTTGTGAAATACTCCAAATTCTTGTGATCTATATATACAATCACTGGATGTGCAGCACCCTCTAATAAATGATGCTAGTCTTGGAAAGAATCAACTATTGCAAGCAACTCCTTATTGTGAATTTCATAATTGATGTCTGCTACCAAAAACTTTCTTGAGTAGAACGCAACCAGGTGAAGTTTATCATCCTTTTCCATCTGTGATAATACAGCTCCTAGAGTAAAATCATAAGCATTTATTTCCAAATAGAAGGCCTTTGTAAAGTTGGGATGTACCAAGATAGGAGTTGTTGTAAACGCTGACTTTAACTCTTGAAAAGCCTCTTGTGCTCGAGTACTCCACTCGAGCTTGTCCTTTGATGTCAATTGTGTTAATGGGATTGCAATTTGTGAGTAGTTCTTGATAAAAATGCGATAGAAGTTGACAAATCCAAGAAAACATTGCACGTCCCATACCATCTTTGGTACTGCCCAATCCGTTACTACTTGAACCTTCTTCTGATCCATTAACAATCCTCCATTCGAAATGATATAACCAAGAAACTCCACCTTAGATTGATAGAACATGTATTTTTCTAATTTGGCATATAATCCCGCATCTCGAAGTTTTTGTAACACCAACTTCATATGAACCTTATGTTCTTGAATATTCTTGGAATAGATCAAAATATCATCGAGGTAACAAATAACAAATTTGTCCAAATACTCTCAAAAAACATCATTCATCAAATGTTGAAATATAGCTGGTGCATTGATTAATCCGAAAGGTATGATATTATATTCAAAATGTCCATACCTCGTCCAAAACGTTGTCTTCTATTCATCTCTTGTCTTTACTTGTACAAGATTGTAAGCTCCACGAAGATCTATCTTGGTATAAATTTTGGCTTCACCAAGTTGTTCCAAGAGTCCGGATATTAAAGGCAATGGATATCGATTCTTCACAGTGATCTTGTTTAAGCCTCGATAATCCATGTACATTTATAATGAGCCATCTTTCTTTTTTAAAAAGAGGATAGGTGCACTTGTTGGAGATTTAGAATGCCAAATGAAGTTCTTCGTAAGATTCTCTTCAATGTAATCCTTCAATGCTGAGAGTTCATCTTGTGATAAATTGTAGATTCGGCCAAATGGTGGTTGTGTTCCCTCTTGAAGATCTATAGCACAATTGTACGATTGATGCTTTGGTAGCATGTCAACATTCTTTTTTTCAAAGACATCCTTGAATTCTTCATACTGCTCAGGAATAACCAAAGTCAGAATTGCATCTTCTTGAGCTAGCGTTGTGAAGATGACAAGAGGTATATTATGCTTGGCTTCTTTCATGAAGGCCCTCGCACCTACGAATAAGGATTTGTTTCTAGACATTATCTTAGCAGGTTCCACCATTAAAGATTTTGTTGGAAATGTTATTTTTTGCAACCTCCAATCTATCAAAGGATTATATTTATCAAGCCAAGATAGCTCCAAAATGACTGAACATGAAGGAATCTTGATAATATTAAATACAATGCTACTTTCATGATTTTCAAGACGTACCTTCAATGGTTTAGTTTCATGAGTAACATCGCCAGAAGACAAAGGTCGACCGTCTATGACTTCTACGTGGATAGGCTTTGGTTTTCTTCACAAGAGGAAATTTGTGAAGCTTGGCAAATTCTTCATCTAAAAAGCAAGCAGATGCTTCTAAGTCTAGTAGAGCATCGGTTTGTAGTTTTTAAATATGAAGAAATAAAAGTACCGTAAAGCAATAAAAAAATTGAGCTGAGAGAAAGGAACCTTGATTAATTTGGGGTATTGAGATGTCCAGTCGCATGGTTCCTATTGTGGTTGGGCATGCTTGTTTTCTTGCATGCTTATATTCCTAAGTCTTGTTGTTCGAGGCGTCTATTTTTTAGGACAATTTTTGGCTTTATGGCCTGCCTCTCCACAATATAAATACAAATTTTGCTCTAATCGTCGCTTCTTTTTTTCAATTGTGAGGGGCTTGAAACGTATCGTATTGATTTATATGTCTTCTATTTCAGATTGAGCTTCTATACTCTTAATAGGAGCAGCCAAATAGAATTGATTTCCTCGTGGATACCATGTAGCTCTGAAATAATGGTCTTGATGTCATTGAAAAAGTCCATTGACATACTTCACTGCTTGGCTGATTGCTTTATTGAGTGTTTGAGGGTCGGGTAGAGATAATAATAAATTCTTCACGTCATCTTTGAGTCCCCAATAAAATTGACTCACCTGCGCTTCTTTTTCTCAATTCATATCACAAGCAAGTTGTCTGAAATCCAATACGTAAATAAATACAGAGCGTGATTCTTGATGCAGAGAACGAATCTTGGTGGTTGTCCACCGAGCCTTATCATGCTCTCCAACTGCCTCCTCGAATGCTCCTAGAAAAGTCTCAAAATTACTCAAGATAGAAGACTTTTTCTCAAATAAGAAGACAAACCAAGACAAAGCTTGTCCAATAAGCAATGTCCCCACTAATCCAACTCGCAACTCCTTCTTTGAATAGCGTTCCGGTTGTAAGAATATTATCAATCAAACTTGGTTTACAAAACCACAAAATTTTGATCAGGTACCATCAAACTTCTTTGGGAGACTGACTCGAGGCTCTTTGTATTGCGATGTAATCAAATTCTCATCTAGAGATGTACATGGCAATACTTCATTGCCTAGAGGTGGTTGTATTATAGTCTGAGCCACTCCCACTCTTGTAGCTCTAGGGAGCTTAGCAAAATTTTCTTCAATTTCAATAATTTTAATTGCTAGAGCGTTAAAGGTATTGATGATCACATCTAACTTTGACTCCGAAGATTCTACCATGTTAACATCTTCTCTACTAGCTATATTAAATAAAGAAGAAGGAATCAATATCAATCCAAGGGAGGGTAATTTGCAACCCTTAGAACGCTCAAGTATCTCCAAAGAGAGGGGTAGTTTATTCTCTGCCTCAAAGAACTAAGCTCTGATATTGATAGAAGGGCAGTCTTGACAAACTTTCATGGACACAGAATATAGACTAGAAGTCTAAATAAGAAGTTCAAGAAGAATTGGCAAGAACTAGATTAATTAGATGAGTACAAGAAACAAGACCAGAGAGATGAGCTAGAGCTCCAAGAGATGTATTGTCGAGATTGAAGAATTCTTCAGCCTTGAGTCCAATATATATTCCTACCTAGGAAGCTTCTCAAGCAGCTTCCACCAACTAGGAAGCTTTTCAAGCAACTTCACCAAGTAGGAAGCTTCTCAAGCAACTTCTACCAACTAGGAAGATGCTAGAAGGCTCTAAAAGGTTCTAGAGAGTTCTAGGAATCTTTTAGAATATTCTAGAAGGTTTTGATAAGTATGTCTTTGACAATACTCTTCAAAAATATACATATACATATACATAACAAAATAAAAAATGTTCTTTTAAAATTGTGTGTTAAAAATTGTAGTTGTAAAAAATAATGCATATTACCAATAGTCAAAAGACTTTCTAATCAAAATAAAAATTGAACTAAAATATTGATATATCTAGAACTTGATGCATATAAGAATTTGACAAATAAGGGATTTAATTTTAGAAAGGTAAATGAATTTTATGCAGCACATTTTTTGCATATCACAAAAATTATTTATTAAAAAATATAATTTGTAAATATCTGAATTAGTTTACATGTTTATTCAAAGAATATCTTAGGCCACGAGAATTTTTTTATCTTTTCAGAGAAAAATATTTACAATATTAGCTTATTTGACAAAAGTTAAAATAATAATGGTAGAAAAAAAATCATTCAATTTGTTGACATATTCTGATACTTCACAATTTCTAAATCACATACATATTTTTTTATTCATTTTAAACAATGCTACCCTTTGTGATGCATGGTTAGTGTAGAATTAAATCTGGGTAGAGAGATGATGCTCCAAGGGAGTTTACGTGGAGCCCAAGGCCATGGAGAAGGCGGTGGAGGAGGAGGAGGAAAGGGAAAGCTACGGAGACAATGGCCAGGATGACACGGAGACAGGGCCCAACGGTGATGGAGCCCCCATCCGGTTCGGGAATTAGGGTTTAGCGCCCCACCCCCGCCCCATCCTCCTCTTACGGTGCCAAGCTCGCTGCCCTGGCCCCTCTCTCGCTCTCTCTTTCTCCCTCCCTTTCTCCCTCCCTTTCGTCGGAGACGAGACTACCGCCGCTTCTCTTCCTCCTCCTCCACCGTTCCTCGCCCTTCCCTTTCCCGGTGCTCCTCGTCACCATGGTGAGTTTGTGCTCCTCGTTTCCTTGCTGCCTCAGCTTTCTGTTTTACTCTAGATTCTTCCATACTTGGAAGTTTTCTCCGTGGTTTATTATTGAGCTTCTAGTTTTGTGCCGCATCACCCTGTAGAGGGATGGTCTGCAATCTTCGAGGACGCCGATTGGCACTTTCATCGTTCTTCTTCGTTCTAGCAGCGGTTGCTTAATTGAGTTGACCTTCTGTCTAGTATGCTGTAGTCAATAGCATGGGAAGACTCTTTTGGGGTTTACTTTCGTAGGAGGCAGTCTGAATTGATAGATTTTAGGGTGATGTTGCTAATGAGAAATGCGGTTACATTCCTGTCAGAGGTGTGATGTGTCGTGGGATTGAATGGTCTGTGGTTGTTGATTTTAATACAGGTGCTCTCCAACGATATCGACTTGTTGCACCCTCCAGTGGAACTGGAGAAGACCAAGCACAAGCTAAAGAGGCTTGTGCAGTCTCCCAACTCTTTTTTCATGGTAATGATTCTTTATTCAGAATACAGAACCTAGGAGTCCGAAGGTCTAAAATTTTGTAGTAGACATTGGCTTGAATCCTTGAAATCAAATTACTCTTGTGAGGCCTATTCGCTTGCCTAGTCGTAAGGAACTGCCTTAAGTTCTCGCACTTGTTATCAGGTTTGATGAAGACATCTACCTGTATTTCAGGTACAGTATAGAGTGAAGGCAGGTAAATTAATAAAGAAGATTTGATTTCTCAACATAAAAATCATCATTCGTAGGGACTCTCTTCTTTGCTGGGACTTCCACCCGTAAATGTTACATGAATTCCTGAATTTCTAAGCACTTGTTTTCAGCTACTCACGTCACTTGATTGTCTTGTAATATGGATCAGGACGTCAAGTGCCAGGGATGCTTCAGCATGTGAGGTCTTCACCTTTATGGTCCCGACAGTTGCTTCTCGTAATGTTGTACAATGACTGTTTTGTTTTAAACTGCGACTATTACAGCGTTAAAATTTGGAATTGATTAGAAATCTGATTACTAAGTCCGCTGTATTTGAATTTGCAGTACGACCGTCTTTAGCCACTCCCAGACTGTCGTCTTGTGCGGTAGCTGCTCTACGGTTCTCTGCCAGCCCACTGGTGGGAGGGCCCGCCTAACCGAAGGGTGCTCCTTCAGAAAGAAAGGAGAGTGAACTTCTAGATATGAAGGCAGAGTTTAGGTGTATCAATTAACAGCTTTTGCTAGGCTCTGGGCAATTAGAGAGGTTGTTCGTGCTATAGAAGGCAAATGTTTAATGACAAGTTATTTTGGATCCCCTACCAGACTATTTACGTGTGCTTGAGTGTACTCTAACTACCATCCGTGTTCCTGGTGAGACTAGGTCACTCGATGCAGATTGAAGGTAAATCCTGCATGTCCATTCGATCATGTATTAAATTTGAGTGGATTGAGTTGTTCTGAGTCGCGTCAGACAGTCCACCAAAAGCTTCATTGGAAGTGGAATTGAGTTATATGAGGCAGTTGAGTTGGTCTTCCTTAGTGTCGCTCGATGCCCTCGCAACCTTGTTTTTGTGCAACTGTTGACTATTCTGTTTGTTGGTAACGTCGTTGTAGTCCGCACTGTAAATAACATTTTCGATCAGAAAAATCGAACTGATGTTATTGATCTTTCAGATGTAACCATTCATATCTGATGAAAAAATGCCCCATTGGGTTGACAATGTCAATCCTGCACTGTTCAGGGACTGTGTAGCGCATGTTTCCGTGCTGTTAACGGTGTAATAACCAGGCCTAATTTCTGCTGCGACGAGGGCGGGGTTGCACAAATACAATTAAAATCATGTGAAACAGTGGAAATATTTGATTAATTGATTGTTTAATTTATTTACAAGGTTGCATTTACTTGTTGTGAATGATTTGGGACTTGTTTTTGATGTGTTCTCTTTAACCCGAATACCATATCAACCCTTGTATTTCACCTACATTTATGAAGATATTAAACACGCTAAGAGGACATAGAATGAAAGGCAAACTTTGATTGAGGATATGCTTTGATTTAGGTTACCTGGACATGTATGATTCAGCATGGTCATAATTATTAACAAGTACGATGGGAAGAGAGAGTTTTACACATATGATTCAGCATGTTCATAATTATTTATAAGTACGATGGGAAGTGAGAGTTCTACACGTATATAATTGATTTTGGATATTCAAGAAATTACTTTGTGATGTATACAATAAAATTGCGATTAGATATTTTTCTTAAAATGATATTTACTTACACAATAGCTAATAGAACATATATTAATTAGGATTGTATTTTTGGTATTTTGGTTGTTAATTGTAGTAGAGGTTTTTTGATGCAATTTTTCCCCCTCATTTAGAATGTTTCTCACATTTTGAGTTTAGATACTAATATTGTTGCATTAGGTCTACTACAAATTATTTTTAACTTAAAATATTTTTAGATTGGTGTAAGGATTATGTTGTAATAATTTTTTTTAACTAATAATGCATTAATATCAACTCTATTATGTTTTTGACTTTGAAAAAAGACCTTATTATTTATGTTGCAAGTCCTAATTGCACTTTGTTCATTAATAATTTAACTTGTTAAAAGTTTTAGATACTTACAAAGATAGAATCTAGGTCATTATGTAATCCTCAATTCTTCAACAACTTTGATTTGTTTAGACAATTTTATAGTCTCATTACTTGACTTTAGAAGTAATGAAGTCCTACTCTTTGTAATATCATTATGTGTCATTTAATGTGGCATTAACAAAATTTATTATTATTAGTGGACTATTTTTTTAAAATATAAATTTAAACTTGCTATTTTTTTAAAAATTAAATATTTTTTAATACTTATTAATGCTTCATAAACATTATAAATTCAACATCTTCACTTTTAATGATCCTTTTGAATTTCAAAAATTAGTGTGTATGTTTTGGTTTTCTATAAGCACCCTAAAAACAATTATTTGGTCTTATTTGCAACTAATTTCCTATTTATACAATTTGGCGTTTTCACATATGCAATTTATCTCACTTTCATGGATGACCACTATTATTAGATTTTTTCCTCCAATAATTTTTCCGCAGATGGTTTGAACTTGTTTGAATTTCCAAAACTGGTTATTATTTCACAAGCGTTATAGCACAGATACCGTTACAATTCTTTATTCAACACAGCAGGGGTTCCAATTGCCAGTTTATCACACTGAAATCTGCATGAATGAAGCCTTTATCTGTACTTCATAAATGCTTTCAGATAATTTGCTTCGATGAATACGGTGAGGTATAAGTTTAATACTGCTACCATAAATATTCCACATTAATTCAACTACTATCTGATGTACTGACAACAACAGAAGCACTGGTTCTAGACAAACTATAGAGCTAGCGATGAGTAACACCTTACATTCCAAAAATTTACCATGTAAAAGAGTACAGCGTCAAAACATATTGCATCTTCCGAGGATTAATTGTAATGCAAATTTACTATTACTCTTGAACAGTGGTCGGAAGCAAAGATCCGACAACATTTAATCTTCCAATGCACAGTAACCTAAAGATCAACAGGAACGTCATTTAGCCAAAATAGTTGAAACCATAATCGACCTAGAGTACAGCGTACTATTTAAGACTTCCGAAAAATCTTCAAAAGCTCTGAGACAGCTTTACAGATCGGCTTGACCTCGAAGGGTTCTTCAGCGGAATCTGATACATATTCAGTCCAACAAGACGGAACCTGAAGCAGATCATGCCACTACATTGTCCAAAAAATACGCATCACCAAGGGAGTCTAACATGACATTTGATACGTATTACTCAATCTAAACAGACTCTACATCTAGATTTCATCTGTGAAAATGATAATAATAACAACAATTCATATTCAAGACAGAGACATGAAATACATAAATTTCCAAAAATATCTCGAGAGAAAGTTATTGCAACTGATAAAGATGAGATGTGGAAAACAGTGTGCAGAAACAAGGAGAGTCGCTACTTACTGATAGCATGATCATGTTTTTAAGTAGCCTACAGCACCTGTGGCATCCCTTGTTCTTGTGAAATCCTGCATTTAAGAAACCGTGTAAATAATCTGAAAACCTTTTGGCATAATTCTTAGTAACGATAAATTTAAATTAAACAACTGGAAAGCTTGGAGTACTTATGCTCGGATGGATTTGGCATAGCTTCATAAACCGTGTTTGCTATAGCATCTCTTTTCATCTGCAATATCAACACATCGAATCCGTCAATGGTCAGAGAAAATAACTCTCAATTTTCCTCAAGTGAACATTTGAAAACAAAGACGACTGCTGCACAAGACAACACACTGTCAAATGAACTACGGAACGGCAAACAAGACCCTCGAAAAACCATCTATACATAAAAGTTTCCAGCTACTCATCGAATATATCAGACTTAATAATCAATCCTACCTCCTAATAAAATGCTGTATTTCAGTTTCGATTGCTTGATACGGTGTTATTCAAATACTTATTTACAAAAAACAAAAAAATAATCCAAAACCTAAACACCTAGTCACGCATTGACAGTTCACGTTTGTACTTCAACATTATGGCCACAAACTGCTCACTTGTGTAGCTTCTCCACGTAATCCAATATAATGCACATGTGTCGCATCGGCTCCAAAGTTTGATGGAAAGTGGAGCGTCAGGCTTGCAACTCCTTGAAACTTGGCATACCTATCCAACTCATTAAGGTAGTGAAATAACATACATTGCGTATAGAACTGAATTTTACAAAATATCAGCGAAGACATCTTAACGACAGTAACAGAATTTCAATCCTGACACAAACAGCATGGGCAAATAAGAATGTCGAATACATGATATTGTCTTTATCCCACACTTCATTAAAAAATCAATCATTCCATGGTGTGTGATCAAACATATCTACACTCAAATATGATATTCTCGACCAAACTCGAGCAATTCAAGGACCAATTCAAACGTAGATGTTAATTAGCTTACTTGGTTGGATATTCAAGTTCCCCTCTTATATTTTCAGCCAGTTCCCATTCTTGAACAGGTGTTAAGTCATTCGCTTGTGAGAAATCAATATCGTCTCTATTCAAAAAGCTGCAAGTACGACCAAAAAGTGCAAACTTAATAGGACCCAAGACCTAACTGCAGAAAATTATAGCTCAGCGATATCATATGCATGAAACCAGAAGCGTAAGAACAATTGATAACATATAATATATATTTGAGAGTAGGACATGCTAATACAAAGCTGCTCATAAAGAAAAGTCGGTCCAGACCAGAGAATACTTACGCTCGCATCTTTGAAGGACTGTGGCCATCAACACCGCCAACGACACATATGCTCTTGATTTTCACATCCGTGGTAAACCTGACAGGAGCAACCTACACAGAATTAGAAAAGTGGAGTTAGGGGTACACAGCACGACGATACAATCCAAATTTTTGCATCATATTAATGAAAAATGCTGTCTTACGGTATGAAAACAATAAGCTCGGCATCATCGTCGTTGCTAGCCAATACAGTTGATAAATCTAAACGCTGCTCCCAAGGTTTAAAAACACTTTTTGCACTTCCTTCAACTGCTTCGTTCAAAGCTGTCACCTGTGATTACAGAAAACACGATGTGACAGATCTAAAAAGAAATGCTGCAACAATTTCATGAATTTATCAATTTTGTACTAATATGCATAGTTACTCAAAAATGATACAAGATCCTAGGTGCAGCGCTGCTAAAAGAGATGATGTAGATTCAAACTTTAAACTACTATCCGCAGGAAATTGAAATCGACAAACGGAGCCACTACATGATTGCCATATGATCATTGGCAGCATACATGATACTCTTGGCACAACGATTGATATACTTATATTTCCTCTTGCAATGAGTAATGACACAAAACATGCCACATCCAACTAGTGGTGGAAACAGCGAGTTTACCCCAGGAATGTCGATATTCTTGTACAGAGACCAATCGCCGGCACACTCGTATTCCTCGCAATCGTGCTGATGAAGGCATGATCCCATGATTCGAAAAGGAGAAGAACTTGTGTGAACGGAGTGTAGAACAGAGATGAAATCTGTAATCAACAGAAAGGAAAGTGAATTATGTATACCCTAAAACTTAAACTCCTGTCAAATTTCAGAGAGACCTCCAAGCGATCCAACATGCCTTAGCAGTGATTGCTTTGATGGCACCTGAGCAATGACGGCGCGCCAATAACGGCAGCAGCCCAGTGTATCAGATTTATTTTGTCTGAAAATATCAAACTTCTGCCTTGACCATGCCTCAACAAGATACTGAAACATTATTAATTTGACGAATGAAGGCTACGAAGGTTTGAATGCCTTGTAATGCTTTCGTGTTCGGAATGGAGGAATATGCCACAACAAGCTCTCTGAACTCGTTCAACAAGATAATTGAAATAAAAATCCTGGCAAATCCGCATGTCTACAACAGTCATTATCATCGAGAATGCATTCTTCGCTCTGTAATGAGTGCAGATAGATTACGAAAAAAACAAGTGATAGGGCAACCCTAACTCTCGTAATACAGTTCTTAACCACACGATGTTATTGGAGAAGTTCAATCTTTAACAAGGCACTACTCTGGTCCCTAATTGCCGCGTGTTAGGAAAATCCATGAACAATAATTCCGTCAAACCCGTATCGGAATCGAGGACAGGAACATGTGTCGTCTTCACAGGCCAATTACCACCCAAGAAAATAACTCCACGATCACCTGCTGGGTATTACTCCACCATGAGCTTCTCATGTAAAGATCACAAAGAGTCAGAACCCAGCAACTCGTGCAACAGGAGTTATGCGAGCAATGTGACGGAGAAGTAGGCAACCATCCTGACGATCATTAAACCCTGGAAGATAAGTGTGAGAGCAGACCAGCAAAGTGGACAAAGAAGAAGGGCATACCGCAACAGGCCCTAGTGGTGATAAAGTGGGTCAGAAAATGGGAGAAAACAGGGAGTGAGTGAGAGAGAGGTGCAAGGCACGAATAAACAAACAGGGGCAAGGGAATGGGGAATGGGAATGGGCAGGGGCATGGCTTGAAGAAGGCTAAGAGGCGGCGGGGCGGGGAACCCTCCCGTCCCTCTACCCCCCACACAGCGACACAGCGAGCGAGGGAGCCACGGCAGAGCGATCGAGGGGATCCTCGCAGAGTCCTCACCCTTCCTTCCTTTCATCAGTCCATCCATCCATCCATCGGCGGCCAGATTCATTCCGTGCGCGACACCTCACCCTGTCTGCCACGAGTGGCGAAGATGGCGCCCCTGCTGCCCTACCGCCAGGTGGATCTCTGCTTACGCACAGATCCTGCCTGCCCTGCCCTGCTCCTCCGCCTCTGTCTGCTTATCCCGACACTGTTCCCGCTCATTGCCGACACGACTGCCACGTGTTGGAAAAGCCATTCCCACACATATCCATCCTGTCGTGTGAGCATTTACTTCACTTCTTCCCTGGTTTTTCTTACTTCGGTTAATTACTTTCATCATGCCCTATGCTCCAATTTATCCATTATTTTATTCATCATTGCATGATTTCATTAAACTTCAAAAATTGGTGTTTTGAGTTCTGTCATTTCTTCTCATGAAGATAAAAGCTCATTATGTTTTTTTTTTTTTTTTTTTTTTTTTTCATTCATTGCATAAAAAGTTACACTCTTCCTAATTTTTGTAAACAACATACAAATACAAACTATAGAATATATTTTGGAAACTACTAGGTAGACACCCCCTTTTTACTACACGGACACTATTGGTGTTTGATTAGGAATTATTAAGGTTCAATTGGAATTTATTTAGGATTTAATTAGAGCTATTAGATTCTCAGTTACTTGCAAAATATGACTTTATCTTCTATAACTAAGTACCCAATGTATTTTCAAACAAGATGATATTTAATACAACACCACCTTGACAATATAATACCTTAGGATATTCTTTTTATGAATGTGACCAACTATCATAAAGCTAATGTTGATGTCGTGTAGCATGATCTTCAATCTAAAAATATAATAGATATTTAGTTCTAGAGAATTTACTTGTAACTTATTAGCAAGATTCCAATAAGTGATTTTTCTTTAATAAGAATGATAATTAATATGACAATATTATTAAAAAAATATTATACTAATAAAAACCTCTTATATTTAAGTAGATTTGTACATAAAATTTTTCTATGTTATCTAGAAAAATCTTAATACCATTTTCTTTGTAAAATCACAACTAACCAATTGTTGGTAAGTTAGATTTTCACTAATTTTTAAAAAAATCTATAAACTCCTCTCAAAATTTTATCTTTATATCAAAATTTTATTATAGCTTTATATATCCATTTTTTCTCCTCTATAAAGTCTTGGCTCCTAAAAAAATAATCCCTTTAGTTTTCACAAAATGTTCAAAGTATAACAAAATCCTTCAATACCTCATTCACTTGCAAAAGATTGATTTCTTCTCAAATTTTAGAATCCAATAATTCTTGATTCAACTTTTTAATTTTTATCAAATTCTTCCAAATTGTAGCTTATATCTTCAAGCTTCACTACAAGAAAATTCAACTATAGATTCACTTCTAATCAGCTCATATCTCAAAAATCCTAACACATGGTTAAAATCCTAGTTTATAGACACCTGAGCATCATTTTCTTTATATCTCAAAAATCCAAAATTCTAATACCATAAAATTCTTATATATATTTTTATAACATGAAAATATAAAATTTTAAAAATTTTAAGCCAAAAACTTATTAAATTGCTTAAGATATAGTTCAAAATACAACCATTAATTAATCAAATTACTTATTGCCGTTAGATTACAAGCATTTACTTCAACTCCCAATATCTCTTTTATCCTAGCTTAAAATTCATCAAGTTACATATAAAAAATATAGCCAAAAAATTGTTCTTTCCAACTCCAATTGCCAATCCTATATTGCTTTATATATGTGCAAGTTATACTCCAAAAAGTGACACTAGGTACAAATTCAACATCTTAACTTTGAGTGTCTACATCTCCTTCATAAAAACTCCACATCATTTAATTTTTCCCCAAAACCATAACCAAAAATCTAAACTTACTAATCTTAGCTTTTGACATTCAAATTCTTTCTCAAAAAAAAAATCCTAATCTCTAATAAGGCCTTAGGCAGCTTCCTTGAAGCCCATTGGATATGACTTTTAGCCAATAGGAATAGAGATTACTATCATCCATTTCCATTCATCCACACAAATGGCCTAATTATTCTTTTAAATACTAAAAATCCCTTTTTAATTCTTTTTCTAATAAGATTCACATAATATGTGTTCTAAATATCAAATAAAATAAAATAAAATAAAAGATTTCAAGAAGCACCAATATCTAATAAAGGTGATTCAGAACATATAAAGTTATAATCAATATAAAATCAACCTCAAAAGCCACTATCAAAAAAAATAAGGTTGTATAAACTTCAATAAAAGCCTTTTTAAATGGATCCCTTATAAACTAATAATCTAATCACATTTTATAATCAATAAAAATCTATCGATATGGCTGTCACTTAGCTGCATAATAAATTATATATTAAATATATATATGTACAATATTTTCACATAGTAGCCAAACCACAACATAATACCAAGTTGACTTGATACCTTATGTATTGAAAGCCCTCATTCTAACAATTGTATAACTATAATTTTTTTTTTGTCTTGTGCAAGAATTCATATGGTGACAATGAAACAATCTAAGTAAATATAGTACAACTATTATACTAGCAAAGATACATATGTATAGACAAAAGAGTGCAACAATGCTCTACAAAGTTAAAAAATAAAAGAAGTGCAATGATGAGTAAAATAGTGTAACAATGAATCACAATGGAGGTTGAAATGATATTTGTAATGAGTAACAAGTAAGGAGTCAAAAAATTATCTCAATGAGTGGCATATGCATATATAGAGGATTCTTCACCTACAAACATGTTTCATAAAAATCCTCTACAATAAAGATTCTTAAACTATATACTAAAAGTTTTACTTATTGGATCAAATATCTATTTATTATTCTATTTCAAGAAAAAAAATAAAATAAGTCAAATTTTAAAATATTAAAATAATTTTTTAAATTACTATATATATAAATTGATTTTTTTATTTTTATAAATAAGATATTTTAAAATCAATTATTAATTATTGACACCAAGATGGTATAAAATAAGAAGAAACAAGTTCAAAGATCAATAAAATAGAGAACTAACAACTTTTTGATATGTTTTAAAAGTTATTATTTGTAGAACTTTTAAATAAAGTATTTAGATTACTTTAACATTTATAATATTAAAATTAAGATGAAGATTTTTAAGATACATATTTTTTAAAAATAAATATCAACATATAATGTATATGATATCATAATCTTAAAAGACACTTTTAATGCTTATTGATACTATTAAAAGATGGTACCATATCTTATAGCATTTAAAATGTGTCATTTGATTATGGTTATAAAAATCTCAATAATAATCAAATAATTAGGTGGTCTTCTTATCTTATTATAAAATATTATTAATAGTTTTAAAAACCTAAAAACTATAATTTTATAAAATATAAATTAATATTCATTACTAGTACTATTTAATAGATTTTAGACTTCATCAACTTATAAAACAACTTGACCAATTCTTGTGAAATTTATTTTAAAAAATGAAAACAATTCTATAGATGCCAATATACTTTAGTAAATAGAAATAAATAGAATCATATTAGGTAGATAATATCTTCATTAAAAAACTTTGATAAATTTTAAAATTACAGATTAAAGCTTTAGATTCATTTAATTATATCATTCAACTATTGAAACTTCTTTTATAGGTTTCTTAATTTTGCAAAATTATGTTAGAGGCAACATATAACATAAGCGCTTGAGCCATAGGCCTCTTGTGAGTATAATAAATAGATTACTAATTAATTTAGTATTAATTCTTATTTTTTTATTATCTTTTTTTAATTATAGTATTTCTTTAATCTAATTATATTAACAAAGATATCATAAGTAAGCTAGAGATAAGTTAGAAGTAATTTAGGAATAAATTAAATTCAATCTAAATTGCCATACTTTAATCTTCATAAATATTAGAATTTCCAATAGGATAAGGCATGTGAGTAGTTAATCCTTATTAAAAAAATATATATTTCAAACACAATGGAGAAATTAGTTTGGCCAAAAAAATATTTCTAAGGTTCATTTGGTAGTCATCACTCTTGATCTCAGATTTTGATATTGGATCAATGAGAGCCATGGATGTTAATTTGGACTCTTTGAAATTCAAGGGTGGAGATACGGTTACTATCATTAGATCTCAAGATAAGAGCATAAGAGGTCTCATGGGTTGATTTGGTTGGAACCTCTTCTTTCTTGTTAATAGCTAAAGCCATGCCAATTTTTCTCTAGGTTTTGTAAGCAACTTTGATATTTTTCAATTTTTTTCTTTTAATTTTTAGAATTAGTTTTTAAAATTTTGTATAAATATTGGAATTTTTAGTATAATTTTGTAGACATAAAAATCTTAAAATTTGGAATTTGGACAAGGAAGAAACCTCTAATTTAATAAAGGGTGGTATACTGCCTTTATAGTTTGGTAGTTCAATTTTAGAAGGCTCTTCTTTATTAATCACAAGCTAAAAAGAAAAAAGAGTTATTTTATTAAAAAGTTAATAAAGTCTAACTTTTAAAAAACTAAGAATTAATCACATTGGAACTAAAAAAAAGTAGGAGTACTAATTCTTGTGACAAAGGGTTTGTTGCCTCTGAATTTAAGCAGCCAAAGGAAGGTACAACTTTGGAAGATAAGAATAGGAAGATTAAGGCAATCTAAGGATTTAATATTTGGAAGAAGATGCCATTAGAAGTCAAGATTTTAATAAACTTAGGTTTACTAAAGGACTATCAAGGACCAAGCTATAATATTCAATTTTATAGAAGGGAGTGTCTTGCCTTGCTAAATAGAAGCATCAATTGTGAAGAACAATATTAGAGACACCCATCTAAATTTAAAGATAAAATTTAGAAGATAGATGTAACTTTAAATCTTCTTTTCAACAAGATTAGTTGAATTCAATTTGAAACTTGAGATTAATGGTAGTATGTTAATTTTTGAAGATGGATGTAGTAATAAGAATAGAAGTATCAAATTCCTTTAGTTCTTACTTGAATGATATTGTTAGTCCATTAATCAATTACTATAGATAAATTTAAATGAAAGATTAAGAAAGATATAAAGATTAATTTGGATAGATAATTAAATTAATGGATGAATTTTTAAATGGATATAATATTTAAATAAAATTATTAATTTGAATGTAATATATTTTATGGATGAAAAATTTAAATGACATCCATTGTATAAATTAGATGAATGTAGATTAGATAAGTTTTGATTGGATAGATGTATGAATCTTAATTAATTAATAGATTAATAACTTAAATTAGATTATAATGTATAATAATTAATTTAGAAAAAATAATTTAAATTTATTTTTTTATGAGAATTTTAAGACATCTAATTAAATACACTTAACACTTTTTATACCTCTTCATCTTTAAAAAGCTTTTATCAAGGAAATGAATCACAACAAAACCTTGAAGATAAAATATATTCTTATGTCATTGAAAGAGAGAAAGTAAACAAATAGAGATAGATATAAGATAGGAAGAAATTATAATGATTGTTGTTAATTACAAAGAACCTTGAAAGTATGAAATTAAGATTAAAACACAAAATAGATATTGATAAGACCAAGAATGGCCTTAATCTTGCCTCCATATATATTAGCTATCATAAAGATCTTGAGGAAGCTTCTTAAAAACTGCAAGGCTTATGGCTCAAGTGTTAAGTTATAGATTGCTTCCAATGCAACTTTCTAAAAGTAGGAAACTTATAGGTCAAGTTTCAATAATCACATGGCATATTGATAAAAGTCTAAATATCTAATGTGCATCTAAAAAACTTCTTCAAAGCTTTATATAGAAGATATTATTTCTTAATATGTTTTTACCTACTTATATTTATATTTATTTATATTTATTTATTTATATTTATTTCTATTTATTTAAATAATAGATATTTATTATAGCTTCTACAAGACCTCTTTGATAGCTAGTATGCATTGAGATAAGATTGACAATGACCTCAATTGTATCAATATCTCTTTATTTTTATTATATTTTATAACAACAATTTTAGCTCTTTTTTTATTTAATATCTATATATTCTTTGATTAATTTCTTCTTCCTAATTAATTCATTAGGCTATTGTCATTTCAGAGTTTTATCTAATTATATGTCTTTGATAATATGTATTTCTACTAATATTACCAAGCACCAATTTTTTCTTCTAAAATAGTTGCATCAAATATATTAAATATTACTATCTAGTCTAAAATACTTATATTTATATTTACTTATTTATTTATTTTAAATCTTAATCCTAATTTTAATAATATAATAATTATAACAATCTAAATGGATTATTTGATGATTTAGCAAAAAAAAAATTTATTAATAAAGTTTTTAGTTGTTTACTCTAATTGGACATAATATTATAACAAAGTAACCATATTTTATCGCTAACTTTGATTAGACAATTATTTTTTCTAAACTTATTTATACTAGTTAATTTATATTCTTAAGATTTTTTTTGTTATGTTTTTTATTTTTGTGTAAAGCTATGAAATTTAATTTGCCACATCATCTATCATAACATAATTAATTTTTTAAAGTTAATTAATTAAAATAAAAAATAATAGTTATAATTGGTAAAAAATAATAGTTTTTGTAAAAAAATAAAAACATATTACATTATTGTGAAGAAAATTAGCTACTAATAAAATAATTATTTACTTATTTTAATGATAGTTGATGGTTCATTAAAAATAATTTTTCAAAACTTAATTACATATTTATTATTTCCAATGATTTTAAAAAAATAATATATATATATATATATATATATATATATATTCTTTGAATTTTTTTAATCATTCAAAATCATCTTAAAAAATGTTATAAAAATTTAATATTTTAATTAAATATCACATTAATAAAAATTCATAATCTTGATAATTATTTATTAAAATTAAATCTTAATTATTTATTAATATTAAATTTTATATAAGATAAAAATGTATTTTTTGATAAAAAAGTTAAATTTTAAATAATGATAATAATAATAATATTCAAATAGAACTTAAAGTTGAAGAATCTCAAACATAATCTATTTAAAAAATTAAATTTTATATTTTTAATCAATTATTATTTAAAAAGTCTATATGTAAATTTTAAAAATATTAAAGAAAATACTTATCATATTTTTTAAATTCTTTAAAAGCCTTTAATTTTTGAGGTTTCTAAAAATCTCTTGAAAGAAGCTCCAAAATGGTATTTGATACAAAATATCATAATGCTAGAAAATCATATTGTAATTGAAGTATAAACAATTGTACTTGTAATATTTAAAGCAATAAATATACTTATTGAAATACTTGAGATTCTAATAGTCAATAAAAAATCTAATAGAATTGGAAGATTTTTTAAAACTTTAATATTTTTATTAAAATAAATCAACGATTGCAAAGAATTATTTTTTTGTGGATCTTACAAAATGATTTAAATAATGGAGAGATTAGGATATCAAGAGCAAAAGATGCTAATTTTTAGTGGTTAATTTTTTGAACCAATAATAATATATATGTATTTTCAAGGATCCATTTCTATTTTATATTTATAAAAAATTGGTATATTTATAAGATTCTTTGGATATTAAATAATAATATTTTGGAAGATTTTTATTAATATATTTTTTAAAAGTAGCTAATTCATTTTGTTAAAGATTCTTAGTTGGTCCAAAAACAAATTGAGCTCCTTCTTAATTTTATATATGCAATTGTCAAGACAATATTTGGATAAAATATTTATATTTTTTAAAATTACATCTTTAAAATTCATATATTAATCTATAATATTTTTAAAATTTTTATTTGATAAAAAAATAAGTATTATCTATGTAATAAAAAAATATCTATCTTTAGTTTTATGTACAAATTTTTTTGGATTGACAAATAGCAATTTATATTTTTTGAGACTTAAAAAATAAATCTTTTTTTAGAATATATAAAACAAGAAAATATTTAATATTATAGAATCTAAAATCTGTTTAAATATTATAATTTAAAAACTATGATAAATAAGAAATAATAATGTATTTATTTTAAAAATTGATATTATAAAATATTTTTATATTTTTATGACCATGTGTAAGTATTTATATTAGAAACAATTGATGAAAGTTATTTGTAAAAGATAAAGATTTTTTATCAATAAATTATATAAATATATAATTTTAATTTTTTTACAAAATATATTTTATATTATTCAATAAGTTATTAATTTATTAAAAAAATATTTAGAAATGTAATTAGATAAAAGAAAAAATTATATAATACTTAAAATTTATAACCAATTATATCATAAAATAAGAAGAGATTTTAAATGTAATAAATAATCTTTATAAGATGATATTGTATAAGAATCTAATTGCTTGGTTATTCTTACAAGTATTTAGTTTTTTTTTAATATATATATTTATAGTTATATTCTTTGTTTTATTGATGTATTATTCTTTTAAACAATGTTGAACTAAATACTTGATTTTTTATAATATAATTAAAAATCTTTTTTAATATGAACTAAAATACTTCTCTATTCACTTTAAGAGGAAAAGTAACTATATAACAAGTTTGAAAGGTAGTAGAGACTAATTGTATGATTACTTTTATAGTTGGTTGATTAATTAAGTGATTGTAGTTCCAACTTTCTAGATAATGCCTTCTCAGCAATGTTTACCATTTGATTTAACTTAGAAAAAGTAATAAATTAAAAAAAAAAGAAAAAAAGAAAAAAAGAAAAAAGAATTAGATAGAAATTGCAAAATAGAAGTAGTTAGATGAAAAAAATTGAATAGAACAAAGTAATTAGGTGAAAATAATATAGTTGGATGAAAACAATGCTGTTGGATAGAAATAGCATAGTTTGACGAAAACAATACAATTAGATAAAAACAAGTGCAGCTAGAAAGAAACAATGTAATTGATGAAAATAATATTATAGGAAGAAAACAAGTATAGTTGGACAGAAACAATGTAGGTAGATGAAAACATAGCATATGGTGTTAAAGACAAGAACTCAATGAAAGCAAATAAACATATGAAACTTCTACTAAGAAGAATAACAAAATAGAAGTAAGGAAGTATATATATTAAAAGAAACTAGAATGGCTATTGCCACAAGACAAGAAAACTATAGATTCTTGAAATTGGACTACAAGCAAAAAAAGAGTTGACAAGAATGAAGAAGGCTTCATTCTTGCCTCTATAAATATTACCTAACTAAGAGCTCCGTGGCGATATTCTATAGGACCTCCTACACTTGTCTAATTTGCAAGACATGTGTCAAACTTGCATGACGAGTTTCCTATATGTGCGCAATGTGGTTAACTTGTTGGCCAAGTTTCTAACCTACCAATCACCTATAGACATGTATAAAGGTGATTCCGTACCTATGAAGCTTCTAGGAAGCTTCTCTATCAGATATTATCAAATCAACTTATTTTATCTACTTCTATTGATTTATATTAATTAGATAATTACTAGAATAAATCTTATGTCCGTGACATTATTCCACCTTCTAGGGACGAGTTCTATGAGGAGTGGTGATTACATGTTGAGGATGTCTAGGATATGCCAAATTGTGCTTGTCACATACTCTGATCTTTGTTCCCTTTGAAGGTAGTTGATAGGTCCTTTCAGCCATCGATAATGTCCCATACCAAGGCAAGACGACCACCCTATAATTTGATCATTGTTAAGGCCTTCATAACTCCCTTCAAAAAAAACAATAGGAACACCATCAAGAGTAGTTCCTATCTCTAAAAGTATCACCAAACATCGGGAGTCTCTTCCAAGGTTGTGATATAAAACATGTTGTATTTTTCCATCAATCCGAGGAAGGACATGTCGTTCTTGAGGGTCTTCATCTCTATTCCATCACCTTGAAGATTGTGATAGTCGTAATGTCTCGTCTGGTAAATCAGCAAATGATGGCTCTTGAGCTGAATTCGCTAGTTGTTGATCCTCCATCTCTTTAGCATGAATAAATCTAAGGAAATAACAAACAATGATACAAGGTAGAATAAAACCTCTATAGAACTTGCTTTGCTTTATAGTAAAGATTTTCTTGATTTTTTTTTATCTTAATTTTGATAGATGTTGTCGATAAAATGTATTGACTTTATGGATGCATTTGCTAGATTCTTGGATGGCTCCCATGTGAGTTCACTAATATCATATCCGCGCAAATGCACAAGATATTCTATTCGATTTTGGTGTCGCCTTGAATCTAAAATCTTTTCAACCTCGAATTCTTCATCGTTGTCCACTTTTATACGAGGTGGTGGCATTTCTCTTCTTCTTTCTATATCCATTGTCTTGTATGGCCCGAGTAGTGATATGTGGAATATAAGATGAATCTTCGTGGATATCGATAGGTATAATTGATATGCAATTAGATTGATTTGTTCAAAAATAGAAAAAGGTCCAAGCCTACGATAGTCCAACTTATCACAAAGACGAGTAGTCTTGATATTGCGATGAAATAACCATACCTTGTCTTCCACGTTGAATTGTGGTTGTTCCTTGCAATACGCATCTGCATTTATTTTTTATCGTTCTTGAGCTTCTTTTAATTGCACCTTCATTATTGCATGTAGCTTTAACAAATGATTTGCCAAATCTTCTGCCGCTAGATTATCAACTTTTGAAAAGTCAAAAGCATCAAATTGTAGGTGGTAACCATAATTGGCAAAAAAAGGTGTTTGTTGCATAAGAAATGTATTGTATTATTATAAGCAAATTCTGCCAATGGCAGAAGAGCTGTCCAATCATCTTGTTGGTACTTGATGGTACACCTTAAGTACTGCTCTAAGACTTGGTTCACGCGCTCTATTTGTCCGTCAATTTGAGGATGAAAAGTTGAAAATAACTTTATGTCCACTTTTAAGATCTTGAAAAAGGTTTTCCAAAATCTTGATACAAATTGAGTTTCCCTATCCGATATAATATCTTTAGGTAATCCATGATAGCAATAGATATTATCAATGAAAAGCTTAGTTGTTTCTTCACCTGTGATAGATTTTGTGCATAGCACAAAATGTACCATCTTGGTGAACTGATCTACTATCATAAATATAGATTCATAAGATCTTGAGCTTGGAAGATCTGTGATGAAATCCATAGAAACAAAAAACCATGGTTGTTTTGGAATAGGTAATGGCTGAAGAAGTCCAAAAGGTCGATGACAAGGAGTCTTTGATCTTGAGCAAATATCACATGATTGTATAAAATCTTTGATTGCCTTTCACATTTGAGGCCACCAAAAATCTCTTGATATAAGTTTCAAAGTCTTGCTGTATCCAAAATGTCCTGCCATTGGAAAATCATAACATGCTTAAAAAACACGTAAACATGCTTTTCTTTTTAAAACATATACACATCTTTTGAAATATAGTAGGTTATTCTTGAACTCAAATTTAGAAGAATCATGAGTCTTTGAAGAATTATTCTTGATATTATGAACAAGAGGGTTTCACAACATACTTGATTGAATTTGCTTGAGAAAAATTGAATCAATAGTCAATGTTGATTTCATTGCTTGAAGATAAAATTGCTCTGATTTCAAGAGGGTCGTTCTTTGTTGCTCAAAAGCTGCATTTCCTTATTTTGGTGCAAAATAAGAACGTCTGGAAAGGACATCGGACAAACCTTGTTGTTTTTTTAGCTGATAATTGATAATAAATTCAAATCTTGACAAAGACATATTCCAACGAGCTTGACAATGATTCAACACGCATGTCGATATGAAATACTCGAGGTTCTTGTGATTTGTATATATAGTGATTGGACTGGAAGCGCCTTCTAAATAATGATGCCATTCTTGAATAGAATCCACAATTACAAGAAGTTCTTTGTCGTGGATCTCATAATTGATCTCGACTGTCAAGAATTTTCTTGAATAAAAAGCTACTAGATGAAATTTGTCATCTATTCCCATTTGTGACAAAATCACATCCAAGGCAAAGTTTGATGCATCTGTTTTCATAAAAAATGCCTTTAAAAAGTCAATACAATACAAAATTGGTGCAAAAACAAATGACATTTTTAGAGCTTCAAATGTTGCTTCTGCTTCTTGATTCCATTGGAATTTGTCTTTATAGATGTAGAATGGGTAGGAATTTTAGAATTTATAATACATAGTTCGACAATAACCACTTTAGTTTGTAGGGTTAAGAGTAGGCAGGAAGCCAATGAATGGCTAGTTTAGAAGGCAGTATGCGTAAGGGAGTTAGGAAAAGTAATTATGATGGGTTGTGTAGCGGTTAATACCGATTGGGATAAGTATAAATTGATTCGGACAGTAGTAGTAAGGACTAGACTGTAATAGTGCTGAGGCGAGATAAGCTTGGTGCTACCTCTTGTTAATTTTTAAGAAAAGGATATTAGATAAGTGTTGAATATTGTAAAGTACAGTTCTGTAATGAAGCAGTAAAGGAAAGAATTGATTTATAATGAAAGATTGAGGATGTATTGATATGCTGAAATATCAGTGGAGAAATATAAGTAGAAAATTGAAAGTGGAGAATTGAAGATGTTTTATGAAGAATAAGTATGAATGTAAGAAAACTATACTACATTGAGTATTGAACCAAGGGTGACCCACGAGAGGAAGTCCGTGGAGTTTGGATTATGCGAAGTGAATTATTAGGAGTGATAGTCAATTTTGGAGTATTCTTGTATTTGGAGTATAAGATAATTATGCTGTGTTTTGAGATATCACGGTATTACATATTATTGTCATAAAGAAGGAGAGGAGGAGAGGTAGTGAATACTTGAGTTGGATTATTGTTTACGATATTTTATTGTTAACAAAGTTATTGGTAGTATAAGAAAAATACTGTAACAAAATTGGGATGTTTTAGTGTAATAAAAAGGCAGTTAGTTGTGTAACTCTGACGGTTTAACTCAATGCAAATAATCTTTTCCTGTGTTTGAATCCCTCTTTATAGATTTACTCTGGGCAGTATTGGTAGAGTAAGTGAGACGGACGACAACAACATTTTGGCACCGCTGCCGGGGATTGACAATAGTATTGAGTGTTAGGAATTAACTGCTGAATAAGTAGTTACAATAGTGATGGAGAGCAATGTCAATAATAGATGATGAAAGATCATGGTTAATAAGAATGAGAATATTGCTCTAAGAAAAATACGTCAGTCGAAAGGAAGACAAGAGAGAGTACAAGTAAGAAATTATTTGCGGGACGAGGAAGAACGGAAGCTAAAAAGGAAGCGTCGATAGAAATGGATTAAACCGTGGTTGCATGCCTCTCGGCATATCCGAGTATACCAAGAACATAAAAGATCTTTAATATTTTAGACATATATACCATTAAAGAAGTTACCAAAAATACTCGCGGATAACTCCGCAAATAGCCCAGTATATCTCTTGAGCCCATTAGCGAAAAGAGAATGGAGCACAGAAGAATTGGGTACTCCATTGGATACTTTCTCAATAGTGGATACAGCCGATTCTAGTAAGGCTAGTTCTTCAGTAGGGAATGTATCACTTGTCAATAAGGGCCAATTCAGTGTATTCCAAAATCCGTCGTTTTCACCTCAACTTTAATCGATAAAATTATTTGCAGAGGCTTAGAATTTCGGAAAAGACAATTGAGGGAGGCAACATTTATTTTAACCAGGAAGCAAGAAGAATATTGTCACCTTTAATGGCGGCGGAGGGTCCAACAATACCAATTGCGGTATAAATGGGTGCGGTGGATGATCGCACAACTAGTGTAGCCCCATTACCTACCTTTAGGGGTCTGCCAGGAGCCGACCCAGAATAACACTTGTCTCAATTCTTGACTGCATGTGTAGCCAATAATGGTAGAATTGAAGATATTTAGTTAAGATGGCTGCCAGCAACTTTGAAAGATACGGCTTTTGAATGGTATAATTGCCAACCCGTGGGATAATTTCCTAATTGGAAGGCATTGAAAAATACATTTTTGACTCATTTTCAACCAATAGGATTTGAAGAACGTCTTAGAGAAAGATTAATGAATAGCAAAATGGTACCGGGAGAAGCGGTGTAGTCATATTATGGCCGAGTAGCAGATATCCTTCGAAAATGGCCAAATAACCAAATGCCGGAGTCATTTGTTATGTCTATATTGGTTAACGGATTATATCCACCAGAATTGAAGATGTTTGTAAAAGAGGCCCAGCCTGCGACTGTGGCTACTTTACTTGACCGAGCTAAGGTATGGGAGGAATGTCATTATGACCAATTCTTAATCACAGGAGCCACACTGATTCCATCTCAAGGAGGGTATCAAATACCAACCTGGAATGAAACAGTGAACAGTTACCCAAGGATAATTAACTACAGTGCAAATCTTAATATTCATAAAGAATAGTGAATACTGTTCCATTGCAGGCTATACCACTAACAACTGCAATACGTATTTTTTATACTCCCCATATCAAAAACCAATATCTATAAAAGAGTTCTCTAATGAACTAGTATCAAAGGATCCAAATGAGACTTTGTTGTTAACTTTGACAAAGAAGATGGACGAATTGGCTGTTAATCTGGAAAAAGATAAGGAAAAGAGGCATAAACCGACTAATATACATCCCAATATTTGATGCAGTAATTGTAAGGGGCAAGACCATTTAGTAATGGAGTGCCCTTCGCCACGCCAAATGACGATGCAATGTACCTTTTGTGGAGGTAAGCATGTAACCACCAATTGCTGGAATTTAAAAAGATAACATTAGTTAGGAAATCAAATTATGCTTCAACCAACTTTGTGGGATGTTAATCAAGTTCAGATTGGAAATAAGTTTGGCTGGAATGGAAATCGTCCTATTAAACAAAATAGAAATTTCTATAATTTTTAAAATTCTAAGTATAACCAAGAAGGTGATTCCAATTTCCAAGGTTTTGTGCAAAATCAGCAAGGACAATCCCAATATCAATCTATTTAGAACCCAGTTTCAGATCCTACAATACCAACTGGTCGACCGAGATCCTTTACCCATCAAACCTGTAACAAGCCTAGCGGATATATACTAGTCAAGACGCCCTATATATCAGATGGAGGAAGAAGAAGATTGCTTTGATGCTATCGATGCAGGCAGCTAGGATATTATGCTAGTGAATGTCCCAATCCTAGAGCTAGTGATGACTACGCTCCAGTATGTGGAAATTGTAAGCAATCTGGACATACTTACCAGCAGTGCAACGCTCTGTTTAATCTTAATAATCGAGATCAGTGTATTCAGCTGCAAAGTAAAATGGAAGACAATATTTGAGTACCGTAAGATTCTCCGGTAAATCAGGTGGAATGCGTCCGTACAATACTTACTCGGGCCCAACAAAAGGGAAAAGATCCAATTTAAAAATTGGAAGTACTAGTTGCAGCAGACCAATGTCAATTATTGAATGATGCTTCAAATCTAACACCAATATCAAAGGAATTACCAACGCGGGAATCCAATTCGTCTGTGCAACTTGAGAATAATCTTTGCCTCGAGATAATGGTTCAACCGAAACCAATACCAATATCTGCGAAGATCTGAGAGCCATCTTATCCATTAAAAGATCCTCTTATGGACACGAATTGCGACAAAGTCCATGCAGCAGTTCTAGTTCCAAACTCCGTAAGAAAATTATCTCAAGGGGTCAAATTAAAACCTATGAAAAAGAAGAGGCCCTTGGAAATCATTGCCAATATGAAACCATATGATATTATGAAAGATTTGGATGAAATTAAATCTTCTATTACCATGAAGCAATTGTTAGCAGTTGCACCAAATTGACGTTCTACATTAAACTCCTCGTTAATATGACGTAGAATTCGTAATAAAGAAATTCATGAGGTTAGTTTGAATCCCGATCCGGGAGCACCAATTATCGATGTATCAATTGATGGTGTTCTCATTCCTGGAATTCAAGTAGATGGTGGCTCTAGTGTGAACTTAATGAATGCCGATACCATGGAAAAGTTGGATTTAAAACAATTAGTACCCACGACATTGGTATTGAGAATGGCGAATCATAGTAGGATAAAACCAATGGGTATCTTACGCAGTATTAATATTGTAATCGCGGGAATTATGTATGAAATTGATTATATTATTTTTCGATCACTGAGTTCCATTTCATCATATCCAATATTATTGGGTCGGCTGTGGCTATATCAGGCCAAAGCTAGGAACGATTGGGGCCATGGAACATTAACTATTAGGGAGGATAATGACAAGATTGTTTTACAGATGTACCCAGTTCATTATCATCGGGAGTCATAAATTAGGGGCACAAAAGTAACATCTAAAAATGAGGGCCAATTTGAGGCAGAATATGACGAAGTTAATAATGCGATGCAAGTTGATAAGGACCCAACTCACATACGGAAGCCAAGCATGTTATACCAGTATGGAGGTCCAGGGGAATATTTTTTAGATCAAGAGGATGCAGTAAATTCCGACGATGTCATCGCGGACTGGATGAATAATTGTACGGTAAATGAAGTTGGTATATTGGAACCAAAATTGGATAAGTCCAATTTACCGGCCCATATGAAGGATTCAGAGCAGGAGGGGCAAATCAAACCGGAGATTAATGACGAATGTGTGTGCCAATCCATTAACTTTGGTTCCAATGAAACACCCCAGATTATCAAAATATACACCGGTATTACGGATATAGAGCTAAGAAATTGGAAAGAATTCTTTCTAAATCATAAATATGCTTTTGTTTGGTCGTATGCGGATTTAAAAGGTATTCTTACCAAAGTTTGTGAGCATCAAATTACCTAAGAGGAAGATGCTACACCAGTTCGTTAAAGACAACACCGTCTTAATCCAAAATATTCTCTCATGGTCAAGGAGGAAGTAGATAAACTATTAGATGTGGGCTTCATATATCCAATCCCGTATAGTGAATGGGTTTCACCAATTGTGATAGTGCCGAAGAAAAATGGAAAAATCCGTATCTGTCAGGACTTCCGTAATTAAATGTGGCTATTAAGAAAGATTATTTTCCTTCACCTTTTACAGATAGTATATTAGATGCAGTAGCTGGGCATGAATGTTATTTTTTTTTGGATGGATTCTCGGGTTATAATCAAATAAAAATTGCAGAAGAGGACTAGTTGAAGACTACTTTTACTACAGATTAGGGCACATTTGCTTATAAAGTAATGCCATTTGGGTTATGTAATGCCCCGGCCACATTTCAAAGGGTAATGACGCAAGTGTTTCAGGATTATTTACAATTGTCAATGGAGATATTTTTAGATGATTTTAGCACATTCAGTACAACAGCGAATCATTTAGAACGTCTTGATAACTGTTTGGACTAATGTGATAAATATGGGATATCTTTGAATTCTGAGAAGTGTCAATTTGGCGTACCATCGGGAAAGCTTTTGGAACATATCGTTTCCGTGGCCGGTATCGCTACTAACCCAGATAAAGTTACTTGTATATTGGCTTTACCAAAGCCAGAAACAGTGTCTGGTGTTCGTGGTTTCATAGGCCATATCAGCTATTATAGGCGATTCATTCATTTATTTGTAGAAATATGTCAACCGTTAACGAATCTCTTAAAAAAACTGCCACTAGATGGATCTAGTCTAATTTGGACTGAGGAATGTACAATTGAGGAGTTAAAACAAAAATTGGTGTCAGCACCAATACTTGTTGCATCTTGTTGGATAAAACCCTTTCATGTTTATGTTGATACCTCGAATGTTGCTATTGGATCCGTATTAAGCCAAAAAGATGAAAAGGATTTAGATCATCCCATCTATTATGCTAGTCGACAATTTGTAGCTGCGGAACAAAATTATACTACGACTAAACGGGAAGCTTTGGGCATGATCTATTCTGTCTAGAAATTTTGACATTATTTGCTTGGTTACCCATTTGTATTTCATGTCGATCATGATACTCTTAAGTATATGATTAATAAACCTCAATTGAGTGGATGCATAACTCGGTGGGTGTTACTCCTTCAAGAATTTAATTTTATTATTAATGTTTGACCAAGAAAGAAACATGCCAATGTAGATCATTTATCTCGATTGTCTAATATATTCGATAATGAACCTATCAATGATGTACATCCTAATGCAAAATTATTTACCGTCGACGTGATCACCGTAGAATATTGTGAATTGATCCAATATCTGACATTTCAGACATTTCCACCTACATATAGTGAGAAACTTAAGAAATGCTTGATTTTGAAAAGTGTTCCGTATACGATGATTGGAGACGCTTTATATAAGCAGGGGAGAGATGGAATTCTACGCCATTGTATTTTTCAAAGTGAAGTACGTACTATATTGGAAGGATGTCAT
>JAWRVF010001300.1:0-84142 GCA_036785485.1 Physcomitrellopsis africana
GTCAAATAAATCCAAAAAATCCCAATAAGCTTTCACCTCAAGCTTTTCACGTCGGGTTCACCAAATTATGTCGTAATACGTGAAGTCTTGCTTGAGAATGCTCCGGGCACCTGGCTGTGGAAGATAAAAAGAAAATACGCCACAACAAAATCCTAACATTTCTAATAGAATCTTAATTAACTTCTATTAAACCTTAACAATATTTTTCAGCTTGATTCAATCTTAAAGAAATTATAAAAGAAGAATAAATGAGTCATTCAATAATCATAATAGAAAATAATATATAAAATGCTAAATTTAGAAAATACTAAAAATAGAATCTTAAAACCCTAAATCATATCTTATTCAAACCCTAGTCAATCCCTAAGTCAAACCTTGATCAAACCTTAGTCATACCCTAAGTCAAACCTTGGTCAAACCCTAAGTCAAACCCTAGTCAAACCCTAAGTCAAACCCTGATCAAACCCTAGTCAAACCCTAATCAAACCCTAATCCTAATGAAACCCTAACTCAAATCCTAGTCAAATCTTAGTCAAACCCTAATCAAATCCTAATTCAAATCTTGGTCAAATCTTAGTCAAACCCTAATCAAATCCTAAGTCAAACCCTAATCAAATCCTAACCCTAATAAAACCCTAACTCAAACCCTGGTCAAATCTTAGTCAAACCCTAATCAAACCCTAAGTCAAATCCTAGTCAAACCCTAATCAAATCCTAAGTCAAACCCTAAGCAATTTCTAAGGTAGTTTTAGAACCACAATAACTACCAAACAAACCGTTGATCTTGATTGAAATATTCCATACACCTTAACAATTAAGTTAAAAACACACACACCAAGTTTGAAGAAGATCCAACTTACCAAGAAGAAGAAAAACTTACAAATTTGCTCGGGTATCAGCCGGCCTCCTTCTCCAATCTTCACGCCAATATTCCAGTGCCTAAACCTCCTATTTGCACCGTTCAACTGCTTCCAAATTTCACAAGCATGTAGGAAATTAAGTCTTCTACACACACACATAAATTTCACCCCAATCCAACCGATAGATTGATCAAAATCTGCGAAACCCTAACTGACCTTAAAACCCAATTCCAGAGACCCCAACTCACATAAATTTCAATAACCTTTGATCAAACCGTTAGATCAATCTCAAATTCACAGCACACATTGACAACAACAATACCCAAAAATCCCACAAATTTCCAGCCGTAGATCTGCTGCAAAGCTTCTGGAATTGCCTAAACCATCAACCCTAATTTATTTCACAAAATCTCAAGTAGCCAAAATAAACCCTGACTTTGCAAAGCTATTACAAAGTCGTTTTCTCTCCAAATCACTCAAAATCAACTCCTATATAAAACCCTTCAAGTTCACTCCCTAACCCCAATCTCCGATCTGCAAAAAGACCCTCCATTCGCCGTCGGCACGCGGTTTTGTGCCTTGGGGTCTGGTTTCGACCCAGGTTCTTAACCGGCCCTCTCCGGATATCAACTCTTGTAGTTTTGAGGTAAATTTCTCTAAAACCTACTCTTAACTTCTTATTAAACATACCTATATCAATTATTTTTCTAATCTACTTTGTTTTACCATTTTTATGGCTTTACAAAGTAAGTAGAAATCCCTTTTATAAAAGGCAGCATTAGCACTTTTTAATTTTTACTACCTCCTTGTCTATTATCTATTATTCTAAGATAATTTTCTCAAATATTTTCATTTGAGCTCTTCTATAATATAATCATTCCTCCCCTCTTTCACCTAGTAGTCGTATTACTACACGACAACGTCAGATTCACCAATATGTCATATGACGTGGCCTTCTATCTGGGAATACACTGGGTACCTGGCTATAGAGAGTTTACTTGAAACTTGATGGCAAAATCCAACAGGTCATTTGTCCTCAATAAAAAGAACAAATAATACAAAAATCTCACAAAAGAGAAGTTATATATGTAAATCCTCTTGTATTCAAGTAAGTTTGTACAAAAAATGTTCAAATTTCCAAAAAAAAAAACTTCAAAATTTTATTTACTCGTAAGGACTTATTTCTTGCTAAACTTTAGAGTCCAATAACTCTTGATTCAACCATTTAGTTTCTATAAAATTTAATTCAAAGTTTAGATAATTTTCTTAAGTTTCATTATAAAAAAGAATCGACTTTAAATTCATTCTCAATCATCTGATATCTCAAAATCCCTAGCAGGTGCTTAAAACCCTAGCTCAGAGACACCCGAGCACTATTTTCCTTATATCTCACAAACCCAAATCCTTAATGCCAAAAACTTTTTGCACATAGTCTTGTGACATAAACATATACACTTTTAAAAATTTTGAGCCAAAAATCTATGAAATTGCTTAGGATATGGCTCAAAATGTAACCACTATGTAAGGGGGTCACTTATTGCCCTTAAGTTTGTAAGCACTGAATTCAACTCCCAATATCTCCTTCACCCTAGCTTGGATTTTATCAAGCCATACATAAAAAGTGTAGCTATGAAAGTGCTCTCTTCAATCCCAATCGCCGATCCTTGATTGCTCTTTTTATGTGCAAGTTACATCCAAAAGAGTGACAATAGGTCCAAAATTGACACCTTAACTTTGAGCTCCTATAACTTCATCATAAAAAGTGCAAATCACACAAAATTTGCACCTAAACCAGATCCAAAAACCTAAACCTTATGATCCTAGCCTCTGATGTTCGACTCCCCTTCGAAAAACAAACCCTATTTCCTAATAAATCCTCAGACAGCCTCCTTGAAGCCCATTGGGCATGATTTTTGGCCAATTAGAATAGAGATTTCTATCATCCACCTCTATTCATCCACATGGATGGCCAAACTATCCTTTTTATACTAAAAACCCTTTTCTAATCCTTCTTCTTATATGATTTATATACTTGGTGCTTCAAGTACCAAATAAAAGAAGCAAATAAGATCTTAAGGATCACCAATGTCTAACATAGGTGACTTAAGATATATACAAGTTACTATCAATATAAAATTAATTTCAAAAGTCACTATTAAAAGAAAATAAGATTGTATAAATCTTAATAATAATCCTTTTAATAGATCCTTTTTAAACTAATAATCTAAGCACATCTTATAACCAATAAAAGTCCATTGATATGGCTTGCATTTAGCTATGTAGTAAATTGTACATTAAATATACATGTACAATTTTTTCACATAGTAGCCGAATCACAACACGACACCGTCCTCAATCTTAAACTTATCTTTGTTAAAACACTGCTTCATATTCAAAACTAATGAGTCTACAACTGATATTGTATGGATTTATTCTAAAAAATGAGCATCAATTGGCATGATCATAAAGGTTGTGCGGAGGTGAAACCACTCTGGTTGTGGCAAAGTTATACACTGCTGATCAAATAGTCCATCTCCAACCTTGGATATTACATATGATCTCCTCAATAACACATTTTATAGTCTTTATTGCCATCCTAGCCGATATGAGATGATGAAGTCAAATCGGGATAATAGCATGTTCCACCGAGCTTGGCGACGATTCAAAACTCGAGCTATTGTGAAATATTCCAAATACTTGTGATCTGTATATACAGTCACTGAATGTGCAGCACCCTCTAATAAATGATGCCACTCTTGGAAAGAATCAACTATCGCAAGCAGCTCCTTATCATGAATTTTTTAGTTGATTTTTGTTGCCGAAAACTTCTTTGAGTAGAATGCAACCAGATGAAATTTATCATCCTTCTCCATCTGTGATAATATAATTTCTAGCACAAAGTCAGAAGCATTTGTTTCCGAATAGAAGGCCTTTATAAAATCGAGATGTATCAAGATAGGAGCTGTTGTAAACGCTAACTTTAATTCTTATATTTGGATAGTCCATTCGAACTTGTCTTTCGATGTCAACCGCGTTAATGGAGCTGCAATTTGTGAGTAGTTTTTGATGAAAATGTGATAGAAGTTAGCAAATCCAAGAAAACATTGTATGTCCCATATCGTCTTTAATACTGCCAAATCCATTATTTCTTGAACCTTCTTTTGATCTATCAACAATCCTTCATCCAAAATAATATAATCAAGAAATTCTACTTTGGATTGATCGAATATACATGTTTCTAACTTGGCATATAATCCCGCATCCCAAAGTTTTTGTAACACCAACTTCATATGACCCTCACGTTCTTGAATATTCTTGGAATAGATCAAAATGTCATCAAGGTAATAAATAACAAATTTGTCCAATTATTCTCAAAAAACATCATTCATCAAATGTTGAAATAAAGTTGGTGCATTGGTCAATCCGAAAGACATGACATTATATTCAAAATGTCCATATCTTGTCTGAAATGTTGTCTTCCATTCATCTCCCACCTTTATTTGTATAAGATTGTAAGTTCCACTAAGATCTATCTTGGTGTATATTTTGGCTACACCAAGTTGCTCCAAGAGTCTGGATATTAGTAGTAATGGTTATCAATTCTTCATGATGTCGGGTAGAAAAAATTTGCCTTGGAAAAACGTCGGGTTCCTAGCTGCTATTAGAACTAGCACGGAACATGAGAGGAAGCCGTGCAAGTATCTTCTATACTTGCAAAATATTTGTTCAAGCTTTCAAATTATACTTGTATTATACTTGTATAAGACTTGTACAATTATAAAGTATAAATCCTTGAATAATACTTGTATAAATATATATATAATACTTGTACAAATACTTATATAAATACTTATATAAAATAGTATATAATCCTTGGTATAATACTTATACAAATACTTATATAAATATTATGTATAATACTTGTATAATACTTGTATAAATACTTGATATAAATAAAAGTATATATACTTGTATAAAAGGTATAAGCAAAGTATGTATGTATTCAAGTATACCTCAAAATACAACCGCATATGAGGAATACAAGTTATACAACAAGTTGAAACTAAATAAATCACTAAAAATTCATCCAAAGGTCGAATCAAGCGTGCTTATAGCCTATGGAAAGCCAATAATCCATTGTAAAACATATCAAAATTTCACAAATAGATGTCTTACCATTTAAAAGTTATGGCTAAAAGAAGTAGGCGCTAAAATTTCCAAGCAAATGCAAAGGCAACAAAGCTCCTCTTCACTTCAGCCTTTGTTGTGATCACTTCCCTTCTCCAAATTGGACATGCAATAGCTTTTTAGAAAGCTCACTCCATCATCTAGCTTGCCCTAAAATTTCGCATGCATGCCTCTCAAACTCCAGATTTTGTAGCTAGTCGATTCTACTCTTCAAACCCTAGCAACAATTTTCCCTCTTGACACTTCACGGCTCATAAAACTTTCATCAAAGCTCCAATTGTATTGATTTTTATTTTCATGGAAAGCTTATACAAGCTGCTATAAGCATCTAAAATATCAAAAAGATTGAAGAGATTTTCTGACTTGGGTGGTTAAACAAAGTCTTTGCCCTTCTTCATCAGGTGGCAACAAATTGTTTCCCACTCTCAAGCTCACAACTTTTCTTCTCCAACTTCAAATACTACAAGAAATATCTTAATAGAAAGCTAACACAATTTCTCACACTTTTAAAAAATTTCACTAAAAAAGACTCGAAATCAAACTTGCAGTGGCAGATCAAAGTTTTTGCCATCACTTTTAGATAGCAGCAGACCTCATTCTACTAAAACAAGCATAACTTTTTTTTCACAATTCTAATATAAGCAAGTGAGTAGGTTCTAGAATTTTCACAACTTTAAGAAGACACTCACCAATTTTCATTACAAATGCTTTGATATCTTTAGAGCTATCTCTCTTCAAAGTTCACCACTCAAAAACTCCCAATCCTAGGTCTAGCAAGAGGAGTATATCCCCCTTTCTTTCCATATTAGACTATGACACGCCCACATGGGTAGCCAAATCCTATTGGTTAGGCCCTATTTACCCCATGCTCTTCTTCTTTTATCCCTCACAAGGTCCATTCTACCTCAAAAATCAACAAAAAAGATAAAACAACCTTTACCTTTCTTCTAATTACAAAAGAGTCTATTCTAGGATATAAATAAGGTAGGAACAAAACAAATAGCCATCTTAATTTACTAACTAAGTGGCTATAATAAATCCTCTCCTTATAATATCTTCTAAAATAATTTCTAGCACTCACACATGTATTAACAATAGATACAAGATATTTAATATTTATATATACTGCACGTAAATGTAGTATGACAATGGAGAACTTGTTCAAGCCTCGATAATCCATGCACATTTGTAATGAACCATCTTTCTTCTTTACAAAGAGGATAGGTGCACTTATTAGAAATTTAGAATGTCAAATGAAGTTTTTTGCAAGATTTTCTTCAATGTAATCCTTCAATGCTGAGAGCTCGTCTTATGATAAATTGTAGATTGGGCCAAATCGTGGTTGAGCTCCCTCTTGGAGATCTATAGCACTATTGTATGGTTGATGCTTTAGTAGCATGTCAACATTGTTCTTCTCAAAGACATCTTTGAATTCTTCATTCTGCTTTGGAATAATCAAAGTCGAATTTGCATCTTTTTGACCTAGCGTTGCAAAGATGATAAGAGGTGTATTATGCTTGGCTTCCTTCATGAAGGCCCTCGCACCTAACGACAAGGATTTATTTTTAGATATTATCTTGGTAGGTTCCACCTTCAAGGGTTTTGTTGGCAATGTTACTTTTCGCAACCTCAAATCTATCAATGGGTTATATTTATCAAGCCAGGATAGCCCCAAAATGATTGTACATGAAGGGATCTTGTTAATATTAAACATAATGCTACTTTCATGATTTTCAAGATGTACCTTCAACGGTTTAGTTTCATGAGTAACATCGCCAGAAGACAAAGGTTTGCCATCTATGACTTCTACATCGAAAAGCTTTGGTTTCTTCACAAGAGGAAATTTATAAAACTTGGCAAATTCTTTATCTAAAAAGGAAGCAGATGCTCCTGGGTCTAGTAGAATATCCATTTATAATTTTTGAATATCAAGAAATAAAGATACTGTAAAGCAATAAGAAGATTGAACTGAGAGAAAGGGACCTTGATTAATTTGGGGTATTGAGATGTCCAACCGTACGATCCCTATCGTGGCTGGGCGTCCTTGTTTTCCTGCACGCTTGTGCTCTTGTGTCTTGTTATTTAAGGCGTTTATTTCCTAGGACAATTTCCGGCTTTATGGCTTACCTCTCTACAATATAAGCACAAGTTTTGTTCTAATCGTCGCTTCTTTTCTTTAGCTGTGAGAGGCTTGAAACGTACTGCATTGATTTGCATGTCATCTGTTTTAGATTGAGCTTCCACACTCTTGATAGAAGCAGCCGAGTAGAATTGGTTTTCTTGTGGATACCATTGTCATGGCAAAAGTTTGCTTTGGGTAGAAGCAAGGTCCCTCTTTACAATCAAATTAGATCCAATATGTACAAATCTTCTTAATTTTTTTTTTTTTGTAATTACAAAATTATGTGTGTAATAAATCAACAGACCGGTGTCGTACTGTAATTGCTTACAATATGTAAAATCCACTCAAAATGAATAATATGTTTATAGGTTTAGATATGTGTTAGAATGGTAAGTAAAATAAATTAAAAGAGGTTGGTGTAAGAAAATTTATTTTAGATTTTTATTTAATTTGATTATGGGATTTAAATTACATAGATCTAAATGTTTAGTATAAAGCCTTGAAAGAAGGTGGGAGCCTAAGGATGAAAATTTAAGCTAGTAGGAGGCTAATTGGAAGGGACGAAATCAAGGCATGGTCGGATGAAGGCAAGGAATGGAGAACTTCATCTCTATTGGTTGAATACCATGTCCAATGGGCTTTGAGGAGGTTGCCTACGACCTTAACAAGGATTTTGGCAACTTCAAGGAGGCCATTCAAATATCAGAGACTAAGGTTAGAAAGCTTGTTTTTTGGACTACAATTTTGGTGTAAAAATCAAGGGATTTGGAGTTTTTATGAGGGAGGAGTAGGCACTTGAAATAAGGGTGTACAAATTGTATCTACTATCACTCTTTTGAAGATTGAAGGAGTTGTATGAGAGCTTTTTGAGATCAAGAGGTGTGAATAGAGAGGTGATTTTGAGCTCTATACCTAATATGGAAGAATTATTACAATTAAAATTTTGTAGAAGGAGATATTCGGCATCAAAGACAACATATTGAATTCCAAGGCCGTAAGTAGACCGTTTTGTTGATAGTGATGGGATTTGCTATATCTTGAGTTTTTGGATGAATTTTTGTCTCAAACTTTCTAAAAAGGTGTATTATTATATTAAAAATTTATACATCAAAGTTTCATAATATATAGACTTTTAAATTATGAGTTATGAAGAATATAGTACATGGGTGTTTCTAAACAAGGATTTGAAGCTACTCCTAGGATTTTGGCATCGTAAATACTCCTCCAAAACTTGATTAACTCATTCTATTTGGCTATCAATTTGAAGATGGAAAGTTGAAGAAAGTTTAATATCCACCTTTAATATTTCAAAAAGTCATTTTCAAAACTTAGATATGAATTGGGATCCTTGATCAGATATAATATCATCTGGTAGGCCATGATATCGATATATATTGTCAAGAAAAAGCCTTGCCATTTCTTTATTAGACATAGTCTTATTGTAAGGGATCAAATGAGCCATTTTTGTAAGTCGATCAACCACTACAAAGATGTTGTCTAATAAATTGGATGGCGATAGATCCATGATGAAATCCATCGAGATAGAGGACCATGCCCATCTTGGAACAGGCAAGGCTTGCAAAAGTCTATAAGGACAATGTTGAGGATTTTTAGACCTTGAACAGATGTTATAAGAGAGCACAAATTTCTTCACTGCCTTCTATATTTGGAGCCACCAAAAATCTCAAGAAATAAGTTCCAAGGTCTTCTTAAATCCAAAATGATCTGTAGTTGGAAAGTCATGGCAAGATTAAAAAATGTGTTATCATGTTGGTTCTTTTGGAATATAAAAATATTCTTCAAAGTATAGAAGGTCTTCCACAAATTTGAACTTATCAACAATTTCTCTTATGTGAGGCTTGACATCAAGGGCCAAAGCATCATTAGTGGTTACAACATGCATCTCAATGAAAAAACTAGGATCAACAGGTGTCGATGTAATGGTGGCATAGAGACGAAATTCCTCCTATTTCAACAAGATTGTATATTATTGATCAAATGTTGTCATTTCTATCCTTAGTATAAGATATGATTTCCTTAATTGAGCATCAAATAATTCTTGTTGCTTTCTTGAGCAATAGGTGATAACAAAGTTAAATTGAGATAGCGACATATTTCATCAAGCTTGGCGGCGATTAAGAACCCAAGTTGACATAAAATACTTTAAGTTCTTATGATCTATATATACAATCACAGGGTGCATTGCGCCTTTAAGAAAATGACGCCATTCTTTAAAAGAATACTCAATAGCAAGAAACTCCTTATCGTGGATTTCATAATTGATTTTGGCAACAAAAAACTTTCAAGGATAGAATGCAATAGGATGGAATTTGTTATCTATACCCATTTGTGAAAGTACAGCCCCTAGTGCAATTTATCTTGATTCTATTTGGAAATTGATCTTGGAATATATCTTGCAACTTTTGTAATGTCAACTTAACATGCTCCTTGTATTCCTTCAAATTTTTTGAATGGATGAAGATGTCATTAAAATAGATTATTACAAACTTGTTCAAATATTCTAGAAATATGTCATATATTAAATATTGAAAGATAGCGAGTGCATTTGTTAATCCAAAGGATATGACATTATATTCAAAATGTCCATACCTTGTTCAAAATGCAATCTTCCATTCATCTCCCTCCTTAATTCGTACTAGGTTGTATGCTCTACAAAGTTCTATTTTAGTGTAGATCTTAGCTTGGTCAAGTTGTTCCAAAAGTCTTGAGATTAACGGTAGTGGATAATGATTTTTTACCATTATCTTATTCAACCTTTGATAATCAACACACATACAAAAGGAACCATTTTCTTTTTTTTACAAAAAGTATAGGTGCACCTGTTGGAGATTTTGAATGTATGATGAAGTTCTTTGCAAGATTTTCATCAATATAATTTTTTAATACTGAAAGCTCATTTTGAAAAAGATTATAGATTGGGCCAAAAGGTGGTTATGTTTGTTCCTGAAGATCTATAGCATAATTATATGGTTGGTGCTCCGGCAATATATCAGCATTTTTCTTTTGAAAAACATCTTGAAATTTGTTATATTGCCCTGGAATACTTACCAATGAAGTCATATCTTCTTTAATTGGAGTTGCATAAATAATAAATGGTGTACCTTTTTCAGCCAATTTTATGAAAGCCCTTCTTGCAATAAATAAAAGTTTACTATTTCGGGGCCTTATATCTATTTTTTTTTATAGGGATCTCCATCAAAAATGTTATTCTTTGTAACATCTAATCTATAGATGGATTATACTTTTTTAACCAAGATAATGTAAAAATAATAGGATTTGAAGGAGTCTTGATAACGTTGAATACAATCTGACTTCTATGATCTTTGAATGACACTTCTATAGGTGTGGTTTCATGGATGACACTATTAGAGGATAAAGATCATCTGTCTATTATCTCTGCATGAATAGGTTTAGATTTTTGTATTAAAGGAATTTTATGAAGCTTAGTAAAACAAGCGTACACCCCTAAATCTAACAAAGTCATGTCGTGGTAGAGAGAATCTGTCTTAAGAAAGCATTGGGCTTTTGGCTGCAACTAAATACTCAATGAAGATTCAAAATAATAAAACCCTCAAAATTTTATAAAAGTTTTTTTTTTAGGGCTATTACACCTAATACATAAGTCTTATTTCATCAAACCTCTCAAAACATAACAAAATACTCTAAATCCTCATTCCCTCGTAGGAAGGGAATTTTTTCCAAACTTTAATAACCCATAACTTTTAATCCAACTATCTAAATCTACTCCAAATTTACATGAAGCACTGATGTATTCTTCACAACTACCACCACAAATTTCAACTGTTGATTCATTACTAATATTTAGATATCGCCAAAATCCTAGCAATAGCTTCAGACCCTTATTTACAAACACCCGTGTACTAAATTCTTTATATCTTATAAATCCAATGTCCAAATACTATGAAATTTTGATGTATAGCTTTATAGCACAAAGATTCATCTTTTTGAAAATTTTTAGACAAAATTCGTCCAGAAACTCAAGATATGGCAAAACCCATCACTATGAATAAAACGGCCTACAAACTGCCTTGATCTTGTCGACATTGAAATAATTGATTATCATATTCTATGACTTGACTAATGGCTTCATTAAGTAATTGTGCATTTGGAAGTGACAATAACAAATCCTTTACATTGTCTTTCAATTCTCAATAAAATTGGCTGATTAGGGCTTCTTCATCCCAATTAATGTCGCATGCTAACTATCTAAAATTGGATGCATAGACTGATATAGAGCACGCCCCTTGATATAATATTTGGATCTTAGCTGTTGTCCAATAAGTCTTCTCATGTTCTCCAAATGCTTCCACAAATACTTCGATGAAAACTTTAAAGTTGCTCAAAATTGACAATCTTTTTTCAAACAAGGGAGCAAACTATGATAGTGCTTGTCTCATAAGCAAGGTGCCAATCAATCCAACTTGTGATTCTTCTATGGGATAAGTATTTGGTTGTAGAATTATTATCAATCGAATTAGATTAATAAATCCTTAGAACTTTGAAAGCGTATCATCATATTTTTCTAAAAGACTAATTCGTAGTGTCACGTTGTCGTAATACGTGCAATTTTCCTCGAGAATGCTCCGGGCACCTGGCTGTGGAAGACAAAAAAGAAATACACAACAACAAGATCTTAATAACTCTAATAGAATCTTAAACAATTTCTATTAAATTTTAATAATACTAATCAAACTTTGATCTAATCTTTAAGCAATTACAAAAGAAGAGTAAATGAATCATACATTAATCATAATAAAAAATAATATATAAAATACTAAATTTTTAAAATACTAAAAATAGAATCTTAAAATCCTAAGTCATATCTTATTCAAACCCTAGGTCAAATCCTAGTTAAAACCTAAATCAAACCCTAAGTCAAACCCTGGTCAAAATCTAAGTCAAATCCTAAGTCAAATCCTAAGTCAAACCCTGGCCAAATCTTAATCAAACCCTAGTCAAAACCTAAGTCAAATTCTAAATCAAACCTTGTTCAAATCCTGAGTCAAACCCTGGTCAAATCCTACTCCAATCCTAAGTCAAACCCTAAGTCAATCCCTGGTCAAATCCTAGTCTAATCCTAAGTCAAATCCGAAGTCAATCCCTGGTCAAAATCTAAATCAAATCCTAAGTCAAATTCTAAGTCAAATCCTATTCAAACCTTGATCAAACCCTAATCAAATCCTAAGTCAAACCCTAAGTCAAAACCTAGTCAAATCCTAAATCAAATCCTAAATCCTAATCCTAAATCAAATCCTAAGCAAATCCTAAATCCTAAACCCTAAACCAAACCCTAATCAAATCATAAACCAAATTCTAATCAATTCAAATCAACCTTAGAAAAAATTAGAACCTCAATATCTGTTGATTAGATCGTTGATCTTACTTAAAACTTTGTATACCTTTCAACCTCTTAGTCAACAACAAGCACAAAAAATTTGAAAGAAATCGAACTTACCAAATGGAAGAAAAAACCCCAAAAACTTCTCGGGTGTTGGTCGGCCTCCTTCTCCAACCTTGATGCTAATCTTCTAGTACTGATTTCTCTCTTTTTCACCATTCAATCAGTCTCAAATCACTCATGTGGATAGGAAAACAAGTCTATTATCCACAAAAACAAAAATTATTCCAATCCAACTAGTAGATTGCTCAAGATCTCAAAAATCCTAATTGACCCTCAAAACTTAATTCCCGAGACCTTGACCCACTTAAACCTCAATTACGTACAACTAAACCATTAGATTTTGCTCAAATTCACAGCATACATTAACAACAATAATACCCAAAAACCCAAAAATTTCCAGCTATAGATTTGCTACAAAACTTCTGAAATTGCCTAAAACATCAACCCTATTTTATTTCATAAAATCCCAAGTTGCCGAAAACAACCCTAACTTTGCAAAGCTATTACAAAGTCATTTTTTCTCCAAATCACTCAAAACCAACTCCTATACAAAATCCTTTAAGTCCACTCTCTAATTCCAATTTCTAATCTACAAAAGCCCCCTCAGATCCGCCGTAGGCACGCGGTTTTGTGCCTCGGGATTTGATTTTGACCCCAGCTCATAAGCGGTCCTTTTTGGGTATCTATTTCAAGATTTTTGTAGTAAGTTTTTCTGAAACCTCTTCTTAACTCTCTCTTATATATGCCTATATCATTTTATTTTCCAATCTACTTTGTTTTGCCTTACTTATGGCCCTACAAAGTAAATAGAAGCTCATTTGTAAAAAATGGCAACATTAAAACTCATTAGTTTTACTCCCTTTTTACTATTATCTATTTTTTTTAAAATAATTTGCTACAATATTTTGAAGTAAGATCTTCTATAATATACTATTTCCACATTCTTTCACCTAGTAGTCGCGTTACATCACAACAACGTTGTAAATTAAAACATATTGTGAAAGATATAAAAGAATGTATTTAAAATAAAAAGATGTAGATTAGAAGAAGTGAGGATGAAAAAGAGAAGGAGTTGTGGTTATAACCACATTATCTTGGGTGTTACAATATTTTTCACAAGCTCAGGGATGATAGGTAGGCCAAATTACTAATTCCCTACTGAAATTCCTACTCTCAGTACCAAGTCATGAAGCCAAGGATTTCTACAGTGGAGTCAAGTGGATTCAAACTCACGTTGTCATGGCAAAAGTCTACTTTGGGTAGACGCAAGGTCTTTCTTTACAATCAAGTTGGTTCCAATATGCACAAACTTTCTTAAATTTCTCTTTTATAGTCACAAAACCATGCGTATAATAAATCAATAAACTAGAAGCTTGAAAATTTATAAATCAAAATCCAGCTTTTAAAATAAATTCAAATTTTGGAAGCATAGAGTTCACTTCTTTAATCATCTTCACAAAAATTCTCAATCGTGAATTCATTACCAATCACCAGATATCATCAAAATATTAGCAAGTAATTTTATAAATAAAAACCAAACTAGAAACTTGAAAATTTGTAATTTAAGATCTAGCCATTCAAATAAGGTCAAAATTTGATAAAAAATATAATTCGTACCTTTGACCATTGTCACATAATTTTTGAATTATGAATTCATTACTGATCGTTAGATATCACCAAATCCTTGGCAGATACTTTTGAAAGTCAAATCGCAATTAGAAACTTGAAAATTCATAATTTAAGATCCAACTGTTTAAACAAGCTCAAATTTTGAAAAAACATAATTCTTACCTTTGACCATTGTCACATAATTTTTGAGCTATGAATTCGTTGTTAATCGTTAGATATCACCAAATCCTTATCAAGAACTTTTAAAAGTCAAAATCCTAGACACCTAAGAACAAATTTTGCCATTACTCTCTAATCAAAGTCTCAATTGATATGAGATTTTAGACATAGACTCTTTATAGTATAAGTAATATGTACAAAAAAAATGAGCTTCAAATTCATCTTGAAACTCAAGTTCTAGCTTAAAGCAAACCCTTCTATTTATCTAACTTCTTCAAAATCCTAGTTTAGTTTGCTGGTTTTAACTAGCCATATCTCATTCATTTTGGATTCATTTCTATTAATTCTTGGATGTAAAATGTATAGCTTAAAGTCTAGTTTTTAATTCAACTTCTTGATTTCTTGTTAGTATCTTAAAACTTCTAATATATCCAAAAAAGTAACAATAGGTGTCATATTAGTAGCGTAAGTTCAAACAAGCATATATCTCTCATCTAAGCTCTGAATCATGTGTTTCTACTACCTAAACTCATGCCAAGAAGACGTTGTCTTTGAATACTCCCCTTGATTTGCCAAAAAATCCCGTCTACTTCTCCTCTGAGCTCGTCAAAGAAGTCATAGCCAAGGTCTTCAAAGTCCAAGTCAACAATTAATAGTTTAAAGTTATAAAAACCTCAAATCTAATCCTCCAAGTCAGCACTATTAATGGTAGCCGACTATTGACATCCAAATCTCTATTTATATTTGATAAAATCCTAAATTCAACCTCAAAGTCAAAACTCCTTATATATATAAATATAACCCTGAATCTACTAAAACCTAAAATTGGAAAAAGGATAAAAAGAAATAAAAGAAGTTTTCAAGGCTAAATCAAAGTTAAAGTTAAGATTAAAGATAAGGTTAAATTTTAGCTAAAGAAAAAGAAAGAAAGTGAGAAATTTTTCCCAAATTATATAAAAACTTAGATTGGTAAGAAGAAAGAAAGAACTTAATAAAATTTTAAAGAAAAGATAATTAAGTTAGATTTCTATATATGGATGTATTTACTTCACAACAACGTCAACTCCAAAGTAGCTAAAAACTTAACCATACAAGCTTCTTTGACTTGGTAGTGTAGGATGTAGTTCTTTCTTTTTTATCTTTAATCTAATCTAAATTATTTCTTTCTATTTGTTAGATTTTTTTCTATTTTATCTTAGATCTACTTTACCTTTATTCTCTTCTCTCTTAGATCTAAATTTAAATATTGTGGGCTAAAATTAGAAGAGAAGTTGGTAGAAAAATGGTAGTAAGAAGATAGAATAGACATTTATCTCAAAAAATGAGATTTCTTCAAATTAATCCAAGATAAAAGATTAAAGAGGTGGAAAGATATGGACTGAGGTGTCTCTTTGACCAAGAAAAGAAGGGAGACTAGGTGGGGATGACAAGGAGGGGTGGTGAGAGAGAAGAAAAGAGGGGGTTCTTTTGGAGGTGCATAGGATTTTTTTATATAGGTAGTATATTATTTTGTATGTAGAAGAAGCTTAGAGAAGATTTTAAGTATAATTTTTTTATAGATTTTTAGTAGACAAGATAAGAAACATATAAAGACAATTTTCATATCTTTTGGTTAAATATCAAGGGAGATATGAGTCGTCAAAGTTGCATGTGTTTAAGACTAGGGCAGTGAGGGTTACTAAATTTCGGGCCTTGGCTCTTGGGAACTACTTGGACTCTAGAGGCAAAATTTGTTGAATTTTTGTTCCTTATAGAGTTAACTACTTTGTACCAAAATCTCAAGTCAATATGATTTTTGAACAAAGAGTTATGAGTAAAATCGTAACCGGGCTTGGATGAAAAAAGAAATAGAGTGGAGGCAAGATTGGGGTTTGAATGGGCAGTGTGTGTGTGGGTTTTTTGGATATAAATGGAGTTAGGAGATAAATTTGAATATAAAATTTGATAGAATTGATCTATGTAAGTTAGAAAAGAGATGAGAGCAAGTTTGATACTCATTCATTTTATGAATAAAATGTTATATTCTTTCAAAGTGATAAGGGTCTATCTCCAAGTCAGTGAAGTTTGAGGGAGCATATCTTTGTGATCAGAGTAGCATTTTGAGTAAAATTTATTGAAGTTTGTAGATATATGAATCTATTAAGTTGTGTAAGAAAATGATTGCTATTGGAGTTATGTTTAAAGAATTATGAGGAAATTTGTGGTCAGATCTAGAGTTATTAGAAGATAAAATTAAAGAAGAAGGATAGAGTCTATAATTCTAGTTCAAAGAGGACTCTTGGAGCAAAAATTGGAAGACGTTAATAATATAAAACAAGAAACAAGCTTATCAAATTTTAATACTTAGATCTTTGTTAATGAGGAGAAATAAAGGTGTGAAGCAAAGAGGGTCCAAAATCAAAGGTAGAATGGAGGGATTATTGTGACAATATGGTTCTCCCTAATCACATGAGCTATAATCAAAAGGTTTATGGAGTTTTGCTTCCTTACTTCCTGAAGTACTTATTATTTAAATTTTGTTATAATTGATGTGATATCCTAGGATTTATGATTAAAATTAGAGGCAGGTCTCTAAAGGTAGAATAGGTTGGGATTTATAAAGTATGTTATTTTAATATAAATTCTTCAAATTTATGAACTTTTATGGATCTCATCTTGCACTTAATTAATTGGAGTCACAAAAGACCTAGTATTTCTTAGGGCTAAGACTCTCACCACAACAGCGGCTTCTTACATTGCTGAATAGGAAAATTTCTTGGCATGGTATAGATTATACTATATCTTCAAGCACAAAAGTTGGAGGTAGATGTAGTCTAGATTGTAGTACTCTAGATATTGCATCATTACAAAGTTTTGCAACAATCCCTTCAATCTCCATAGTCCTAACAGACAAAGTAGTAAGAACACTTATAATGGCATCTAATTTAGACTTGGAAGATTTGATCATATTAATGTCTTGACCTTCAGCCATTTTAAGAGAAAAAAAAGAAAGAATCTATAAGAAAACAATATTAGTTTAAAGAAGGATAATCCGCAACCTCTAAAATGCTTTAAGACCTTCAAGGAGAAAGGTAATCTATTCTCTCATAAGAAGAATAAAGCTCTAATATTAATGAAGAAAATATCAGTTTAGAAAAGGGTAATCTGCAACCTCTAAAGTACTGGTATACCTTTGAGTAGAGGAATAATCCACTCTCTAACAAGAAGGATCCAACTTTGATATTGAAGGTGAGGTTAGTCTTGACAGACTGTCAAGGGTACAAGAATACAAAACAAGAGATTTAAAACTCAAACAAGGTTTCTAAAAGAAACCAATAAGAACTTGAATTAAACAGATGAATACATGAACTATACTAAGAAAGGTGAGTTAGAACTCCAAGAGATGCATTGTCGAGATTGAAGAACTTTTCAGCCTTGATCCCTATATATACTCCTGTTAAAGATGCTTCCTGAGCAGTTACCATCAAACTAAGAAGCTTCTCAAGCAGCTTCTACCAACTGGGAAGCTTCTTGAGCTCTTTCCACAAACTAAGAAACTTCTCAACTGACTTTCATCAACTAGGAAGCTTTTAGAATGTTCTAAAAAGTTTTGTAAATCTCTGAAGTGTATGTTCTTAATAACTTTATATATAAAATCTAATCCAAAGAATATCAAATTTAGCTTAAAATTCTAATTTTTAAGCATCTTTTTAATACAAATCTTATTTATTTATTTATTTATTTAGTTATTATTAATCAAATATTTTATATTTTCTTCTATAAATAATTTTTATATATTAGAAAATTAAATTAAAAGATTTATTTAATTCTTCTAAATTTTTTAATGAATTTTTTAAAAGATTAAAAATCCTTTGATCTTTAATTAATAACATATTTTAATAATAATAGCTTATAATAATAATATTTTAAATTCCAAAAGTAAAATAGCTTATATTCAATATACTGTGGAAAAGAAATATTACTTATGTACACAGCTTGTAAATGGATTTGTTAAGTCCAAAAAATAGGTATAAGTTTTGGATTCCAACTAAGTTTAGAATCCATCTCTATTTTTTATAAAATTTAAATTAAAGTTAGATTAATTCTTTTTATAAGGCCAATTTTTTACAGGTGATTATTTTAAGTCCTATCTAAAAATAAAAGATAAGGATTTTGCATAGTCCACTTGTTGGTCAAAAATACATTGTTTAAAGAGAATTTTTTGAATTATTAAATAATCAAAGAAATAATCACTACATACACGTCTATGGCATGTTAATAAACCAATGGTATTTTCTCATAAAAAGACATCTATATAACATACCACCAATTTCTTTTTAATATAATTTTTTTTAAAAAAATAAAGTAGATAATATTTATTCTATTATTTTGTCTATTATTTTTGAATGGGATTCAAGAAAGTTTTTGGTCATTTAAAAAATTGGTTATGTTTTTATACCAAGTTGGCACCTTTGTAATATAAAACAATTAAGCAATTCATCATCTATTACATTGATATCTATTATAATTGATATTTTAAAATATCCTACTTATAGTATTTGCTATACTTATATAGAATTATATAGTCAAATTTTTCCAAAAAGAAATAATCATCTTAATAATCTACTTCTAAAGTTTAATATTTTGTGATACATTTAAGAGCTCGATGGTCTACAAAAAAATATGTTGATTCATGAAGATTTGGTAGATGTCTAATATAATTAGATTTTATTATAAATATATTATGGCCTTGTTCTTTGACTTACTTTGTTTCTTTTATCTATATTGCTTGAAGTTGGCATTGTATTGCTTCAACGTATTCTATTACATGTACTATCTAATCCAACTTGATTGCTATGGCCAACAATTTAAAGATTTTTATATGATTGTTAAAAGAAAAGTTTGTTGCCTTGTATGATTCATATTTGGTATTGTTGTTTATATAAAATATATTCCAAAATTTAATCTAAGATATTTTTTATCCTTATCTTTAATATTTTATTGATTTTATAGATTGTGTGACTTGTTCTTAAGTCTATTGTTGCCTAATTAGTTCTTATTCATAGGTTCATATTGCTTTAAGTCTTTCAATTATTGCATTACAAATTTATATCATTATAGTTTTAATAATTGTATTAATTTGTTATACTAGATTTATCTTTTAATCTAGATATATTGACTATAATTTTAATTTTTTTATTAGATCATAAAAAAATTATATCTAGTTAATTGATTAAAATTATTATTTTCATATCAATAGATATAATAATTTTGAAATAATATTTTATTTATTTATTTATCTTTTGTATATTTAAATTATCTTTAATATATATATATGTAAGATGCATCCAAGCTTTTTCTATGACCACAAGTGTTTGCTTAAGGTATTTATTTGTATTGGCAATATAAATAATTTTTTTGAAGTTTAATATAGTCACCAAATGTTAGGTTGTATAAATGATGATTTTATTCTACTCATGTTTTAAATGCCAACATGATTCTATTTAGTCCATTAGAAGAAGTTGACCATTTTTTACCTTTTTTATTAGTTATTTTATATTTAAACTTCCATAAGTCAAATATTAGTGTTTTTCTAAATTACATTCATAATATGCAAAAAAACCTCCATATTCTATTAGAATAAATTTTTAGAGGAGGTATTTTGACTCTTATACAATGGCAATAGTAATTTATAATATTAAAAATAATATATTAAAGGTGACTCTCTTTTTGTATTAATTATATGAGTTTGTACATCAATCTAAGTCATCACATCATTGATACTCTTCAATAGATCCTAATCTAATACCAATTAATTAATATACTAATTCCTATTAATTATTATTTTTTCATATATCAATTTCTAGACCTAAATACTACAATCTAAATTAGAACTCATTATGAAGGTAATATCTAAATTATTAACATATTACTTATTAGATATAGATAGTTTTATTTCTACTTAAATTAACTAAATTAAGTTTATTTAATAGATAAATATTTTTTTAACAATCTAGAAGTTTAAAGGTAATATCTAAATTATTGAAATATTGCTTACTACATCAAATAATTTTGTTCCTACCAAAATAAATATAATTTGATGTAGTAAGCAAAATTAAGACAAATAAATATAATAATATTAAAAAAATATTGTACTAATAAAATCTCTTATATTTAAGTAGGTTTGTACATAAAAAATTTCTATGGCATCTAAAAAAAAACCTTAATACCTTTTTTTATACCAAATCATAACTAACTAATTTTTGATAAATTAAATTTTCAATAATTTCTAAGAAAATCTATAATCTCTTTTTACAAATTCATCTTTATATTAAAAATATTATCATACCTCCATATATCTATTTTTTCACCTTCATAAAGTCTTGGCTTCTAAAAAATCCTTTTAATTTGCACAAAATACTCAAATTATAACAAAACCTTTTAATATCTTATTCACTTGTAAAAAATTGATTTCTTCTTAAACTTTAAAATCCAATTACTCTTGATTCAGCTATTCAATTTTTATCAAATTTCTCCAAAATGTAGCTTATACCTTTAAGCTTTATCATAAAAAAATTCAACTATAGATTCACTTTTGGCCAATAAGAATAGAGATTTTTATCATCCATCTCCATTCATCTATATAGATGGCCTAATTACTCTTATTGATACTAAAAATCCCTTTCTAATTCTTTTTTAATATACTATATAAATCCTATTAAAACACCAAATAAAATAAATAAAATATCAAATAAACACCAAATAAACACCAAATAAAATAAATAAAACAAGATTTTAAGGATCACCAATGTCTAATAAAGATAACTCAGAATATATAAAAGTTATTATCAATATGAAATCAATCTCAAAAGTTACTATCAAAAAAGAAAATGAAATTGTACAAATCTCAATAGTAGTCCTTTTAAACAAATTCCTCTCAAAATAGTAATCTAACCATATTTTGTAACCAACTAAATCCACTAATATGGCTCTCATTTAGCTACGCAATAAATTGAATATTAAATATATATGTACATTATTTTCATATGGAAGCCAAACCACAACACAATAATATAAATGGGCAAACTTTATTTTAACAACTTAGAAGAAAAAAAAAACATCTAAATTATTGACATATTGTTAGGTACAAAAAAATTTGTTTCTACCTAAATCAAATAAATTAAGTTTGATTGTGGACAAATCTTTTTTATAATAATTCAAAATTTAAATTAGAAAAATATAGATTCGTAATAATAATAATAAATTATATATTTTTTATAAGAATTCCCTTGGATTTAACAAACAAAAACAAACAAAAACAAAAAAAAAGAAAAGAAAACAAAAACAAACAAACAGTGAAGCTTCCCTCCGCAACAGCCACCGACTCTAAGCACCGATCATCTCGTCAGATCGTTTCCTCCACATGATCGATCATGCTTGAATGAATGTCCAACAATTCTGTAACTGAGAAGCTTTCGAAGCTCGAAGATTTCTAGCCACCCATTTGCTTAGAATTTGGTTACAATCCAGAAATCGTATGCTTGGCCAGATTGTTAGTGCGTCGACGACGGCAACCAGCTTACTAGTTGTTTCCGATGCACATTTGTGCCGACAGATTGTTACAGAAACAAATAGGGCACTTGTGTCTGATGACTGCGACCTTGAATGCATTCAGAATCCTCGAAGAACGTTTTTGTGGAAAAGCAGTGTTCAAAGTGTTCTCAGTTTTGAAGTCAACGGTGTTTCCGCAACGAGAAAACAAGGCGTCTAATGGTTGGATATTCGCCTCGTTGTGGATCGTGGAGGGCGCGTGAAAGTCACGCCTCGGAAGCAGAGAGACGACGACGGCCCACTTCTTAAATTTGGCAATGCGGATTCCTAAGGAGGTCACTTTTACAAACACGTGATAAACAGTTCCGACCAGATGCATTTCCTGTGGTGCTCCCTCATGTGCATCGACATGGAGACTTAATTAGTGGGCATGGAAAGCACGGCTCACTCTCTCTCTCTCTAGCCTTGTGTCAAACGAGTGTTGACGTTTGCGCCATTTGAATCTGCAATATTGTTCTGATCAGTCGGCATGAAGACGGAGAGGAGGAATGTCGAAGCAGTCATATTTCGGTGAGAGAAATTGCACATTGAGATGGTTTTGTGAGCAACTCGTTTGGGAAAGTAGAGAGCGCTAATATGTCAGAGGGATTCTTATTCTTTACATTTCTAGCTCAGGAATCATAGGAAGGAGAGCATTAGTTTGTGGTCCCACCTGGCAGACTTTGATGGCTCTTTCGAGAGCGAGTCTACAAATGACGCCTCGTCCTCTCGTACAAGGTTGAGTGTGCACTTTTATTCATCGAATAACGCACGAGTTCCGAGGTGCAGATTTCCTTGTGTGACTGGCGAGTTGTGTCCTTAATTCCTCTGGTCGAGAAGTATTCAAGTCGGGTTAGTGTTGCGGTTAAACTAGCTCAGTTCTCAACTGACCGCTGCTTCTGTTTGTCACAAAGGCATCATGTTTTAAGTGGTGGAGGGCGATGAAGGCTTGATACATGATGCAAGCAAAACAAGGACGCATTCGTACGCTGCCGGAAGTATCACATTAAAGCTCCATGCGCAATCGCGACACCCAGGTTGAGAGCTTACTCAGTGACCTAATTGACGCTTACTTGAATTCACAATGTGTCGAAGTAATTTGTGAACTTTGTTGGTGGTATTTGAAATCCTAAGGGGTATGTTGCATGTCAGGTTAATAGCACAAGGCAAGTATCGCTAATTCCCAGCTCAGAGCTTAGAAGCATTACTGTCTTTGTGTTGAGAAGGAAAGGAATTACATGGGTTCACACGTGTGATTAAGGAAATGCGTGGGAATTTTCATGCAGCGGCAGCTGATTCAGACACTTGTGGGAAACCCTATTCCTTTGCCAGGTTGAAAAGGAGGGATAGAGGGATCAGTGGAGGAATATTTAACCATGTGGATCGATCAGTGGGCGGGCTTGGCATCAGCCATGGCCATTCAGGTGCACAACAATCGAGCTTGTCTCGACCCAAGTTGATTCCTGTGGATGTCACACCAGTGGTTTTGCAGCTTGCGAAACTCTTCTGTAGTAGATAAATTCTACATAATGATGTTCTTGAGACCATTGAATCGATTGCTAGAGTCTTTACATATGGTCAATTTATGTATGATTTTTCAATTGGCTTCAGGCATGTGGAGGATTGACGTACACGTATGCGGTTTATAGCGAACATTTGAAAGAGGTGCTACAATATACACAAGTGCAAGTTGATGAAATTGGTGCGGCAAAGGATTTCGGACAATCACTGGGAATTTTGGGGGGGCTCCTTTACAACTTGTATCCTCCTTTTGTCACAGTCTCAATCGGTGCTGTGCTTCATTTTGTTGGCTACATGATTGTAAGTATGCTAGATCCGCCTTCAACTAAGTTAAAAAAACATGAAAGATTCTCTCTGCAATTCCCTTGAGGTTTCAACTATCTCTTCTTCCTCGTTCAGCATGATTCACGATCTCTCGTGTGTTCATGTCTGTATAAGCACCACATGTGCAACTGATGGAAGGAGGGGGTGGGTTGATCAATTTGAACAGGTGTTGATGACCTTATCAAGAAAGATGTCACCACCGTTTTGGCTGGTGATCTACTCTTACTCTTAATCTTTGATGACATGTCTTACTTCATATTGACTTTGGATATGCTAATTCTGAATACCCTTATAGACGTTTTCCGAGGAAATCATCTAAACTTTCAACCATGGATTGGTGGGGATGGTGGGAAGGGTAGCTTTGTACAGCAATCGGCATAGGCGTGGGTGGTGATAGTTGGATGGACTTAGCTTGTATTGGCACCAAGTAAACGCTCTCTCCTGTTTCAAACCGCAAATCCAGCTTTAAGAGAAACGGAAAGGTTGTGTTGATTACATGTTTGACGCAGTTGAAATCGTTGTACTAAGGATATGGCACAGAATCTCATGGAATGGGATCATGTTGCTATTTCACAGCTTACGGAATTTTCAAGAGCATCGAGGAACTGTTTTGGGCATTTTGAAAGCCGAGGTGGGACTGAGTGGGGCCATTTTTGTAACGGTAACGTTCACTTCAACCAATTAAATTGGTGCATGGTTTTACATCTTGTTCATGAAAGCAGTATTCTGGTACTATCGTGATTTTTGTGGTCACTTGATACGATGTTTAATTTTAATTTTAATTTTTCTTGGTGTCAGATTTATAAGGCATTTTTTAAGCCGAATGTGGATAGGTACGTGCTTCTTGTCGCCGTGGGCCCTACAATTACAGGCTTAGCTCTGGCACTCATGATCCGTCCCTATTCATCTGAGGGTTGTGGGGAGAGTAGCCGAGCTAATACGCAGTGGAAGTTTCAACTAACTTATGTAAGTTCACAATTTCAAACTCGTGCATAGATAAAATGCTTCAATGTCACTGTTTTTAATGTTTTGTTTAAAACCGCACAAAATTTGTAAATTATCTTATTTTTAATATCCTATTGAGTCACTTCATGACAGTAAATTGGTCATGCTGACTCCATCACTCTACTGTGTGTTTCATGTGTTTAAAGGGGGCCATCATCAGCGTGGCTGTTTATCTTCTTGTTATTATTCTCACTGAAGTATACTCCCTCTTTCCTGCTTGTTTGTTGCATAATACACTGCTGTAGAACGCTGATTATGGATTGCAAATGATTTTGACGTATCGGTAGGTTTAAGCACAAAATTAGTTACACACCGTAGTATGTTTGAGTTTGGGGAAGCAAAATTTGGGCAGTGATCATGATTGAAGTCACTTGATGATGCTGAATTATGAATTGTGGACATAATGGTATTTCTTAGGCCTTCCTGGAAGATGAATTAACGAAACCAGTGCTCATTGCATTTGCAATCGTGATGATCACAATCATGGGCATCTCACTTGCAATGCCGGTAAGTTCTTATAACTGCCAAATATTAAATATTCATGTTGAAAAAGTGTTCTCTTTCCTTTGCTCTAGTCAAGTTTTCATAGAGGACACGGACTATATGCTCTAATACTTTCTTTCTGTACATTTCTTCATATAGGTCTTTTCAAAAGAATTTCTGCTGCTGATGTTTCCTATCTTCAGGTGCTCCATAGACCAGTCGCGATGCTGAAGAGACGAATGACTGGGGAAAGAGCCTCTATGTACTCAGCTCAGGAGAGGAGTTTTGACATCCTTGTTGACGAATCTAACATGGAAATTAGCGAAGGAAATGTCATGCTCCACCGAATTTACAAGTCTCGTACTGTTGAGCATGAAGAGCAAGCACCTCTCAAGGGTGAATTTGAGATGAGGTCAAAGGCTGGTGTAGACGCAAACCTGGTCGAGGATACATGTGTGAAAAGTGTAGTCGAGATACCTTCTGAGCAACCGGACATGACAGTTTGGAAAGCCATACAAACTGCAAATTTTTGGTAAGTTATATCTCACTACAGAGTGAATTCTTTAGAATTTGAATGCCATGTATGAAGGCTTTGCTTAGATTGTTGATGTCCTGACACGAGACTTCGAATGTCTCTCATTCTTACCCATACCTCAAAGCGACGCTGCAGGATTCTCGCGTTTGTTGCGATGATGGGGCCAGGCTGCGGGTTGGCGGTCATCAACAATCTGTCACAGGTTCTGTGATAAACTTAAATCTTCAACCTTATATTTTGGCTGAAATTCAGTTTTTGTACTTCGAGTGCTAGAGCTCTGCAAAACAAGTTAAGAATTAATCAGAAATTGTTCTTGTTTGATTGAACAGATGGGGAGGGCGATGGATATGGACGAGGTGGAGGTTTTAGTAGGTTTATTTAGTATTTGGAGTTGCTTCGGGCGCCTCATTGCAGGGTCTGTTCTGGCTTAACTTTGTCTTTTCCACCCTACTACTTTTATGTGAGACCGACACCAGTTCTCATCATATTTTAACAAGTAAACAACGATGTTGTCGTCTGTCTGGGTACATTTGTATCATTTGATGAGGGCATCTAAATGCTTTCGATGTGTGCCACAGATATGGATCCGATTCTTTGCTGAGGAAAGGCTGGCCGAGGCCCCTCAGTCTCACTGCTGCCCATTTCACCATGATGTTCGGTTGTCTACTGCTTGCTACCGGTTGTAAGTGACCTTTTACCCTCTTAGTCCGATTGTGTTTTATATATTTTCAGTGTTTACGTCATACGTGCGACATCCATTCCTTGTTTCAAAGAGGCGTGATTGTCTTTCCACTCGGCACGATTGTTGTGGAGTTAAGGTTGTATTTATTTTCTCTAAGTAGTTGGGGTTGGGGTGTTGCAGCTGTGCCTATATTGGCATTGGGATCGGCTTGTGTAGGTCTTGCTTACGGGGCATTCTGGAGCTTAATCCCATGCATCGTTTCTGAGGTTTTCGGATTACGTCAATTCCCTGCAATCTATAAAGCAATTGTGTGAGTCTCTGAATGAACCATTCCCTTTTGAGGAACTCGTATTCAAACTGGCAATATTTAAACTGCTTTCGTATCAATTTCTGAAAGAGATGACCTCATCAGATTTAAGAAGGATGCTACACTTAATGGAAATAACATTAATCGTTTGATATTCCTCATTTTCCCTTTACTCGATCAATCTCCTCATCCGAACGCTTTCTAATACGTTTACAATGTGAACAATGTTTTTTTTAAATATGTGGACTGATTTGGGAAGTGTTGTGCCCCAGGTCAATCGTTCCCTTTGGCGCCTACCTTCTTTCTGCCAAGGTTGTGGGCTTTCTGTATGACCGCGAAGTATTGAATTATCATAGCCATTTTCCCAACCGACAGTGGAGTACCAAGGATATAAACACCTGTTATGGCCGGCGATGCTTTGGTTACTCACTTGTATTGTTAGCTTCCATTTCTGTAGTGGGCGTTGCTGTCGCTTCAGTCTTAGCTTGGTGCACAAAAAATGTTTACGTCAGATCAAGGACAACCCCATAAGAAACTGCCCAGTAGACGAAGCTTTCCGTGAGATTTTCATTAGTGTAAAGCTTCCTACAAATTATTGTCAAAGTGTTACAATTTTAATACACATCCTGCCAAAAAAATTCCTCTCTTGGTTAACCACATTCTGTCGACTCTGACACCAACACAGCTTACAAATCATGTTTCTAAACAGTCCATAAATAGCTGCAAATTGGCGAGGATTGCAGACACCCACAACATGGCAGGTGATCGCTTGTTAGTCAGGTCGTTCAGGTCGTGGATCAGGGCACATGACTGCCTGCCTGCCTGCCTGCCTGTGCTGTGTTTCCCGAGAGCATGTACCAAAAGCATCATTCGCAAGAGTGTACGCAGATCCTCGACCGAAAAAAATAATCTTATTTTTATACTTATATGAAGCAATGAGCATGGGTTCCATTCTGAGTCATCACTGAAATCATCGTCACCTCACCGCATCGCCATTTAGTTGGATCTGATGATGACTCATGAAGTTCTAGAAAAAGTCGCACATGCTTGCGCATGCTAAAGAGACAGGATGCTGCCACTTCCTCAATGGTGGAGCGATTGAGATTCCAGTGCTGTGCTTCTCTTCCAAAAGTTGATTGTGCTTGTAAGTGGCGAAAGCAGGATTGCTGACACTGGCCATGGAGATCGATTGAGATCAACTTCGCAGAGTCACGTTTGAACACAGCTACAGCAGCTGATTGATTTCTTGCCGGAAGATCCGTCGGTGAGGGTTTGGAGCACTGATTGGTAGAAGTCGATCAAGAGCGAGGTAGTTCGTTGAACCCAATGCAATTCTCGCAGCCCTATTGCCAGTTTATAAATTTGAGTTCTGTTCTGCTCTTGGTTTGACGGACTTAGACAAATCTGTCTTTCTCGTCTGCATTTTGGTTAGTAGACCTTGTTGCAGTCAATTTAACCTATTCACTTTCATGAACTTCTTACACCTCGCATACTTTGAGCTTTTCTTTTAAAATTTGAAGCTGAATTGATGCCAGGGGTATGTTCTAAGTTTAATTTTGTGTTTCTCTTCAGCCATGACGGTAACAAATCTTTATGGCCACCTCGAAGGCTACCAAGCACCTCGAAAAACCGGCACACGAGACTTGTCGGTGTACAGCCCTGTGCAATCTAGCCGTCTCGATCACACCCCACCGCTGCCCAAAGTTTTCCATGGCCACTTCAAGCTCAAGCATGGTCCGCCATCGACAGCGGCTGGGCACCCAGAAGAGATCGCCAAGCTCTTTCCGAATCTATTCGGGCAGCCCTCAGTGGAAATGATACCATGCGAAGGGTCAGCTTACGATGAAGACCGTGTGCTGAAGGTGGGAGTAGTGCTATCTGGCGGACAAGCTCCGGGCGGCCACAACGTAATCGCTGGGATGTTTGACTACCTCCAGACTCATGCCCCCGGGAGCATCTTGTATGGATTTAAAGGCGGCCCTGCAGGCATCATGCGCAACAAGTGGATTGAAATCACCACCCCTCTTATGTATCCATACAGGAATCAAGGTGGGTTCGACATAATATGCAGCGGCCGGGACAAGATCGAGTTGCCGGAGCAGTTCAAGCAGGCGGAGGCGACCGTCACGGCGTTGGATTTAGATGGCTTGGTGGTGATCGGAGGAGATGATTCCAACACAAACGCTGCCCTTCTAGCGGAGTATTTCAGGGAGAAGAAAATTAAGACTCGCGTGCTGGGGTGCCCGAAGACCATTGACGGGGACTTAAAAGCCAAGCAAGTGCCGATCAGTTTTGGCTTCGACACAGCGTGTAAGATCTACTCTGAAATGATTGGGAACATTATGGTGGACGCAAGGTCCACGGGGAAGTACTACCACTTCGTAAGGTTAATGGGGCGTGCTGCGAGCCACATCACGCTGGAGTGCGCGCTCCAGACGCATCCAAACATGGCCATCATCGGCGAGGAGGTTCATGCGCAGAAGAAGACGCTTCGGCAGGTGACAAATTCAATAGCAGATGTGGTGTGCAGGCGGGCCGGGCTGGGAAAACACTACGGCGTGATATTGATTCCGGAGGGGTTGATCGACTTCATCCCAGAAATCGAGAACCTGATCGCAGACTTGAACGATCTCCTCGCGACTCAGGGGTGCGACCCCCAAGGCCACTGGAAATCGAAGCTGAAGCCCGCCTGTCGGGCCTTGTTCGATTCCCTCCCTCATACCATCCAAGAGGAGCTTCTGCTGGAGCGGGATCCTCATGGAAACGTGCAAGTGGCGAGGATCGAGACCGAGAAGATGCTCATCTCCATGGTGGAGGCGGAGCTCTTCGCGCGGCAGCACGAGGAGACATTCAAAGGGTTCTTCAAGGGCCAGTCGCATTTCTTCGGATACGAGGGCCGTTGTGGGTTGCCGACCAATTTCGATGCGACCTACTGCTACGCGCTGGGGTTCGCAGCGAGCGGGCTCCTGCACATGGGTCAAACGGGGCTGATCGCATCTGTGTCGAACTTGACCGCGCCGGCGACTGAGTGGGGTGTGGGTGGGACAGCGCTGACGCAGCTCATGGATGTGGAGCGACGCAAAGGGAAGAACAAGCCTGTAATTAAGAAGGCGATGGTGGAGCTCGACGGAGCGCCGTTCAAGACATTTGCTAGCATGCGAGACCTCTGGGCCATGGAAGATAGTTACATCAGTCCTGGGCCGATTCAGTTCACGGGTCCCACCGCGGATGATACCTGCTACACACTGAAGCTCGAAGTTGGAGCTCTGTGAACAATCTATCTTGTTGTGATCCCATCTAGACATCTATCTATTGAATCACGGACCTTTTTTCAGTCATAACGTGCAAGTTGTAACACCCATTTTTTCCCGCTTCGAGCTCAAGCTCGATGCACCTTGATGGATGCTTTCCCTCGGCGTTATGCCAGTCGTGTTGCCTCTGGTTATCGCTTGCGATGAAGAGACTCGTCTGATTTCGCTTGGACGATTTACATCAGATGTTTATCATAGTTTCATTTTCTTCGAACTCGGCGTGACATAAGAGGCAACTTTGTTTACTTCTTTTTGATTCGCAGCTACTAGAATTTTCGAATGAGATAAAAATTCGAACCAGTTGAACACTTGTAGCCCAAGTTGGAGAGTAGAGAACTGGATCCGAGATAGTTATTAGGAGGTTTGAATTCAAAGTATGTCGAAAAGAAGTTGTGTCCATGTTGCACCGCCTATTCAAAAAAATATACAAAAGTTATGAATATTTATGAATATTTACGGATATTTCTATGAAAAATATCCTATTCATAGAAATATTCACCAGTTCCTTTTAATATATCATAAAAAGCTTCTCAAATCTATAAACTTTTGTGAAGCACCATGTGGTTATCAAAAAATTTGGAAGCTTTTAGAAAACAACCACTTGAACACATTTTTTTCTGCAGAGCCTCCAAAAAAACTGGTGAGAAGCTTGGTGAGAAGCTAGGGTTTAGGGCTTAAGGTTTTGGTGGCCAAATGGTGCAACGTAAGTCCATCAGTTAGTAGTCTTAGCTAAGTCGATGGAAACTCAACCCTCAAACAGCCTCAAAGTAATGACCATGAAACCTAAATGAGTCAAGAAAAAGGAAATATAGGACGCCGAATTAAATGCAATTGATAAATAGTTGGCAGAAGGAAAAAAAAGTACAAAAGAATAACTAAATGTATGATCTATGTATGAGTGTGGGAGGTCTACGCAGCACGAGGATCCATACCCATCTGCCAGACGTAGACAGACTCGTCCCAGGAGGTGCTTGCTAACAAGCCCTCCACCAGGACACTCATGTCAACTCCTACAGCAAACTCTGTGTGATGGTTGAGACGCGCCAGAAGAGAATCCTCAGGCTGCCGGAAGTCCCACAAGCACACTGTCATGTCGTAGGAGCACGACACCATGAGGCTCTCCTTGTGAGGCGAGAACTTTACCCGCCGAACAGCATACGTGTGGCCCAGCATTCGTGTCAGTTCCTGACGCGGGCTGCGGACGTCCCAGATCTTGATGGACTTGTCCACTGAGCCTGATGCCAGCATGAACTCGTTGTACTTGTTCCAGTCGCATGTGAGGATCTCCATTTCATGGCCTGGGATCACGTAGGTTGATCTTGGTTGACGCACATCCCATATGCGGAGCGTGCAATCCCCAGAGGCAGAGGCAAATATGTCTGCGTGCCTTGGGTTCCTGTACTCCACAAGTCCCCACAAGAGTTAGCTCCCTTGCTTGCTGCCAATTTATGAGGAAATGTTTGATTGTTCCTTCATTAATCTACAACAGAATTAAATTTAGTGGCGCGAGTGAAGGGATCGATACTAAATAAGAATATCAGAATACAGCCACTAATAATGCCTGAAAGTAAGCATGAGGAGCACTTTCGATGTGGTCGCAGCAAGACGCACTATCAAAGGCTTACCAGCATGCGTTATAGACACAGTAAGAGTGCTCGGCGAAGGTCCTTAGTGAATGAGGTGAATCTAGGGTCCACAACTGCACTATAATCCAATAGTCATCAATGTTAGAGCCTGATGCTTTGTATACTGTAAATACCGACAAGTGACCAACACACATGGTCTATTCACATTATTGTAACGTTGTCAGTGAGTTCGCACCACTCGACCCCAAGGTCTGGAAAAAATTCAACGGCGATGTAACCACCCATTCCTAGCATTTATGCATTATGCTCTTACAAATTTCAACTTCAAGCACTAAATCCTCTTATTGGGTAAGTAAAACGTAACATAGTGCACTTCTTTCTGATACCATAGCATAGAGCTGAGAATAAAAAAAAATATAAAACTCGAGATAAATTACCTAACATATCTAACTGATAAACATTTAACAAGGACAAGGATACGGTATTAGATAAAATGACAGCTCTAATACAGTGTAAATAACAATAAAGACAGAAAAGAGACATAAGAAGGTGGTGGAGGTTTCACTCCTAAATGAGAAAGCCCTACCCGAATTGTGTCGTCCCAGGAACTACTCAAAAAGGAGTCTTTCCTGACCATGTTCCAGTCCACCGATGCCCTGATCCACTCCACGATAGACTAATCAGTGCAGTTAACGAGCAATTTCACAATTACAAACATCGATGTCAGCCACTACAAGAAGACTTGGGACCTCCTTCAGCTTTATAGCTGAAAAGTAGCAGGAAAATAATAGCAAAATATAAGTCTATGCTTACAAAGAATGAAAAGCTACACGCATAACAGTAGACATTTGAATGAGAAGGCCTGTCTACTGCAGAATAGTTGACAAGGGTTAAAACATACACTTCGTGTGCATGCTCTTGGCGGTTGCTAACCGGGTTAGCCATAGGAGGAGCTGATAAATCCCAAACCTGAAAGAAACAAGCATCACCGAACATGTCATCGCAAGCTGAACATCCTAATGGCAGAGCTTCACAACTGGTCAACGAATAGGTCAGGTTTTCGACTTATAAAGCTCATTGAAATTTTCCTGCTCTCATTGAAGGCGTTTTTAATGACGTTAACTGCAGCTCCAACAAGTCTCTCAAGGTAGGTCAAAATTAAAGGGCAGATCAAACCGATTTGTATTTGGATACTGTAAGTACGCTGAGGGCCTGATGAAGACTTGTCGCATTGGAAGACAGGAAAAAGATCAATTGTTACCTTGATACTGCCATCTCCACTCGCTGATACCAGTATATTTTCGTTCTCCTGTATCAAAGTTCAAGTATCAAACAGCATGGCTCATCGTGAACACCACGTGGGGAATATGAAAATTACAGAACAGATGCGAACGGAAGGATCTCTGAATTGTTATTACAGAATGAACGTCAGCATTGATAAGAACAAGCCCCGAATCCCAACTGACAATGACACGGATAAACCATTTCAATCGAACCTTCTAGAATTGACTCGATAAGGTGGGAAAAGCCTACCTCAGACCACGCACAATCATAGAGGCTATCAGGAGTATCAAATGCAGTTACTTGCACCAAGCCGTTTGGAGTCAGCTGCGGATAATAACAAGCAACTTAGCGTGTATTCTTCAGCGGCTTGGTTACGCCACAAAAAGCATCCATTCTACTGGTTCGATTAGATAAGCTTTCGAGCAACAAAATCGTAAAATCTACAATAAAAAACGGAAGCTGGAAAATACTACGATTTTTCAACTACTATTTCAACTAAATCCATTCACATCTCGAAATAAATAGAACGGGTCTCACTCGCAGGAGCAACTTACGTCAAGTATGTACTGGCGGCCATTGCCCACCATGCCAAAGTTTTGCGAAGTGGGAACAGCTAGGCGGTTCTCCAGGAAGGGACTGAATTTCACCTGCCAGCGCCAACAAGTTCTTCTCCACCTCAAATCCATTCCTAGCCCAAGAATTGGAAATTACACTCTAAATCATCTTAATCTACATTCATGCACAATTTACTTGAATCTCATTTCAACAATCTTGCCACCAAAGCCTCAAATTAGACCAAAAAATCCATCGCAACCAGCTTACAAATTCTAATCACGTCACGTCTCCGCACGCAGGCTCACATTGCTCTTCCACTAAACAGTAATTGAATGAACCGAAAACAGATAGACTAAATGCAGATGAAGAGACCCCCACAAAAATTCTGCCACCCAATAACAAGCAGGACTTACAGAGTAGCCATTGAAAGAAGTTCTGAACACAGGCATCGTGACGACGGCGTTCCAGTCCGAGCGAATCCCCGAACCACCACAGATAGTTGCGAGGTGATTGCCTTGCGACCGGTGCTTGGAGCTCCCGCTGTGAAATTCTAGCTTCAATGCGACCAATTGCTCAACTGGGTGATGAAACTAGACACTACCCAATTGAGAGACAGGGCAATGGGGAGTTGGGTTGTGGTGTGCAGCGAAAGAGGGGGCGAGGAGGAATCCTTGAGGATCCACCGAAGAGTCGTCGGCCACCGTCGCTGCGACTGCGGACATCGCCGGAAGAATGTGGACCTTGGATGGCCATACCATGCCATGCCATGTCATCCCATCCCATCCCATTGCCCTCCTTCACACCATAGGCATGGCCCACATCGTCTTGTAACTTCTCCCTTCCATCCATTCATCATCCAAATATCATCCTAGATTTCTAATGTACTTTAGCTCATCTTCAAAAAGTACTTTTTATCGTTGAATTTCCTTTCGGAAAAAATTTATGTGCGTATAAGTTCTTCGTTATTTAAAACCCACACGTTTTGGAATTAGATGTAATTTTTTTATGGTAAGTTTTATTGGGAAATGGTTAATATGAAAAAACGCAATAATATACTAATATTTAGTATTTTTTAAATGAATTAAAGTGTTTCTATAATAGGCTCAACTACCAAATGAAACAGTAGGCTAAGTATATTACCTTTTATTTCTTATTTTACTTTCTTTTTATTCTTTATGGTTATAATTTGATGGGAATTTATCTCCTTGAGATAATCAGAACTCTTAACATCTGCATCAGGTGTATATATATATATATATATATATATATAAATACATGTATTTATTTTATTAATACTTAAAACCGTGAACAATCAATTTGCAATATAGACCCATTAATCATTTGAAAAATGAAATAAAATGAAAGTCGTAATCTTGATTAAAACTTGGACTCAACAAACAATCAACTGAATGTGAAAGGATAACACATTCAGCTTTTTTATTTTTGTTATTTATTTTAACTAATTTATTATATATATTGAATATGGGATATAGGCCGTGGTGTTTGATTATATGTTTTAAAAATAGAAACATGAATATGAAATATGAAATAAAAATTTAAAAAAGATTCATATAAATTTTTCAATATAAATTCTAATTCTAATTGTAAACAACGAAAATATACATGTTAGTGGTAAAAATATGTTTGACCAGAAGGCAAATAATTGTCATGAGAATATAGTAACAAAATGCAGACATACCGTTTGACAGCTCAGCTCCAGTCAGAACACGTGGACAAAGCGAGCACCCCTTAATCTCGCGCCACGTGGAAGTGCTTCGTAATCACCGTGAAGCTCTTCAAGCGCAGGGCTCCTCCGCATCCGCCAGCCACCTCCAGCGATGATTCCCGAGGTGGGTCGATGCCAATGCCACGCTCTGGAGGCAGCTAATCACGACAATCATACTCTCTGGAAGTCTCGTGATTCCAACGCGAGATGATCGAAGCTTAGAGGAAGAATTCCACGCTTCGGTTGCATTCCTAATGGCTCCAATGCACCGCGACATTTTGGTGGTGTGAAGTCGTTACGGCGTTGAGCTTCTTCCTTCGAAGGAGCTCTTGATCACAAGCAGCGGCTACATGCTAGCGATTGATGGTATACTATTCACGGGACTGGGTTCCGCGTGGGAATAGCCGCCTGGAGAGGTTTCGGTAGTTGGGGTGTTTGTTAGTTGTTTGAGAAAGCTGGGCGTAGCGCCAGGTAGCATTGGATTGCTTTTGTGATTTCCGGGAGAGGCAGTGCGTGGAACAGTTTCGCAGTGATCATCTTGTGGGATGGTTTGAAAGACACTTGCCATTGTTGCTATATCCTGCATTGAAATCCTAACCAATGCTCGACCGCTGGGATGGTCATTTGGCCCGCTGCAACTTTCGGGCTTGTCTGGTTCAGTGTGTTGCTCTGTGGATTTAGTGCTGAGATTGAGTTTTAGTGCACTTTCGAGTGAGAAGTTTGGTGCTCGTGTCTGTGGCAAGGCATAGATTTCGAGTTGTAATGAGATTGTCTTTCTGTGAGGTTATGTTGTGGACTTAAATACTCTTCTATTCCTAAAATGGGGGAATCCTAATCGATGGTTTAGTTTCATATGAAGTGGTTTATGGCCCACATGAGTTTCTCTTTTAGCTTACACAAGTTTTAGGTTGATGAGCAAGGATGCAAAAAATGAAGGCAATGAATGTTTTGAATTGGATTGTCATTGAAGGAGTTCAAGAGATGATTAAATACAACAATCATTCTTGTAAGACATGGTTTGATTTGCAACATTTGTACCAAACTAAGACAATTGTTGAGATATTGACACTTCAAACAAATAGCATGATGTATACATACAAAAAAAACTTAGAGGACGTGTATAATTTTAAACAATTTATCTATTATATGTTTAAGGAATTTTGAGGTATTAATTAAGCATTGAATAAGTCTAATATTTTATAATATTTTAAGTATTGTACAAGATTCTTACTTGGCTAATTGTTTTGTATCATTTGTCAATTAAGTCTAAATGATAAATAAATAAATAAATAAATAAATAAATTTTTAAATAAAAAATTCAACCATTTTTGTTTAAAAGAAATAAATATAAAACTAAAAAGTATATTTAGTCAAGAAGGAACAATAATTATGTAAATAAGAAATGTAATAAGAAATAGCTACAAAAATAGGAGAAGATATCAAAATATGCAAAAATTATATAGTGGTTATAGGCCATTCTATAAGAATTATACAATAATAGATATAGTACAATAATAGATAATAATATATAGAATTCTTATAAAATGGCCTACAACCACTATATATGCAAAAATTATATAGTGGTTGTAGGCCATTCTATAAGAATCTTGACCACTATATATATATTAGGAATTGAAAAGCTTCTAAGTAATTTTTTATACAAAACTTTATCCTCAAGTCATCTTAGGATGCTTCTTAAGCAATATACTTATTGTCGTTAGGGACATATACTTTGAAAGTTCATAGAATCTTCTAAAATATTTTAAAGGTTTTCTAGTTAGTGGAAGTTGCTTGAAAAGCTTCCTAGTTGGTGGAAGTAGCTTGAGAAGATTTTTAGTTAGTGAAAAGAGCTCGAGAAGCTTTCAAGTTGGTAGAAAGACTTCAAAAAGCTTCCTAGTTTGATGGAAGCTGTTCAAAAAGCTTACTAGACAAGGATACACATTGGAGTCAAGGTTAAAGAATTCTTCAGTTTTGACAATACATCTTTTAGAATTCTAGCTCACCTTTCTTGGTGTTATTTGTGTATTCATCTAGATAATTCAAGTTTTTATTGGTTTCTTCTTGAAAGCTCTTTCTAATTCAATTCTTTTGTTTTGTATTCTTATATCTTTGATACTTTGTTGAGATTGATCTCATTTTAAATATCAAAGTTAGATCCTTCTTGTTAAAAAGTGGACTATCTCTCTTCTTGAAGGTATATTAGCGCTTTAGAGGTTGCAGATTATCCTCCTCTAAACTGATATTTCTTTCATCATAATATTGGAACTTTATCCTTTTTGTGAGAGAAAGAATCACCCCTCTCCTTAAAGATCTTAAGGCATTTTATAAATTACAGATTATCCTCTTTTATATTGATATTGTTTATTTATAATTTTTTTTTTTTTTTTTTTTTCTTTAGAATACTTGGAGGTTAAGATATTAATATAACCAAATCTTTTTAGTCCAAGTTAGATGCCATCATAAGTGCTCTTATTACTTTATCTGCTAAAACTACAAAAATTGAAGAGATTATTTCAAAATTTTATAACAATGTAACATCTGGAATATCACAATTAAGACTACATTTGCCTCCAACTTTTGTACTTGAGGATGCACTACTACCTATGTTGTACTAAAGAAATCCACTTGTTTACTAATATAAAGAGCCTTGAGTTAGTCTTCTAAAAAAAATATAATAATATACTTTCAAAGTTCTTGTCAAATAAAATTTAATTGATAATGGTTTTACAATATGATACTTATCTGATAAAAAATCATTAGTTGGATTAGTTGACACCTTACTTATAGGGCAAGAATTATTATAATTTTTTCCTTTCTTTGAAAAAAGATCTCCAATTTTAAGTAACTTTGAAGCTTTCATGGAAGCAATTGCAGAAGCATTTGAAGAATATAATTAGGCTCATTAGATAATAGCCAAGATTCAAGCATTGCAACAAAAGACGTGCTTTATATTAATCTATGCATCCAATTTTAAATAACTAATATGCAACATTAATTAGAATAAAGAAGCCTTAATAAGTCATTCTATTAGAAATTAAGAGATGATGTGAAAGATTTGTTATTATTACTTTTAGATCTATGATTATTCAATGAAGCTATCAACTAAGCAATAAAATGTGATAATCAATTATTTTAACATTGTCGAGATCAATGTTCATAGGCTTCAACAAGATAATATACAATCTGATATACTCCTACTATATTGGCATGCAATCTGAATTCACATTTAAAAATAGAAGATATGCAACTTGATGCAATACGTTTCAAATCTCTTAGTCTACAAGAAAAGAAGTATGAGATGGAGGAAAGTCTAAATTTGTATTGTGGCGAAGAAGGCCAGAAGACTTGCAATTATTTAAAGAAATAAAATCAATACATCACCAAAATCAAGAAAGAAATCATTCCCTAAAAAGAAACTAGAATTAGAAAGAAGAAAAAAGAAAGAGATGAGAGCAAAAGATATATTGGTAATTATGAGAGACATATTCAAGATAGACCTTTCAAATGAAAAGAATGCAAAACAATACTATGATTTTGTGGTAGAAAAAATTTACCTTAAGAAAGCGCTGAGTTTTTGGCTGCCACTAATTACTCAATCAAGATTCAAAATAACAAAAATCTCAAATTTATATAAAATTCTTTCTCATAGGGCTATTACATCCAATATATAAGTCTTATTTCACAAAACACTCAAAATATAACAAAATATCCTAAATCCTCATTTACTTGTAAGAAGGGGGATTCTTCCTAAAATTTAATAATACATAATTCTTAATCTAACCATTCAAATCTACTCAAAATTTACATGAAGTACTAATATACTTTTTCAAACTTGTACAAAAAATTTTAACTGTTGATTTTTTTATCAATCTTTAGATATCACAAAAACCCTAATAGTAGCTTCATTCCCTTATTTATAAACACCCATGTATTAAATTCTTCATATCTTATAAACTAAATGTCCAAATGCTATAAAACTTTGATGTATAGCTTCTTAGCACAAAGATTCACCTTAAAAATTTATAGATAAAAATTTGTCTAGAAACTCAAGATATGGCAAAAACCATCACTATCAACAAAATGGTCTACTTATTGCCTTGGAATTCAATTTGCTGTCTTTGACTTCCAATATCTCCTTCTTTAAAACTCCAAATATATCAATTCTTCCATCTTAGGTGTAGATCTTGAAATCACCCCTCCATCTACATCTTTTGATTTTCAAAAACTTTTATACAACTCCTCAAATTTTCAAAAGAATGACACCATATACTATTTATATACCTTCACTTCAAGCACCTACTTCTTCCTCATAAAAACTTCAAATTTTTTAATTTTTATATCAAAATTATAGTACAAAAAATAAGCTTTCTAAATCTAGTGTCTAATTTTTGAATGCCTCCTTTGAAGTCACTGAAACCCTTCTTCTCCTTGCAAGTAGCTTCCTCAAAGCCTATTGGGCATGACCATTGATCAATAGAAATAAAGAACTTCACCCCTTTCCTTTATTCATTCATAATTTGTCTTCATCCTTCCAAATAGGCCTCTTAGTAGATTAATTCTTCTTCTTTGGATCCCAATTTTCTCTCAAGGCTTTATACTAAATATTTATGTCCTATATAATTTAAACACCATAATCAAATTGAATTAAAAAAAACCAAAATAAAGTTTTTTATATCAATTCTTTTAAATACTTTACTAACTATTCTAATACGTATTAGAACCTATGAATATGTTCTATATTTTAGTTAATTTTTACATACTATAAGCAATTATAGTACAACAACGGTGTCAAATTATATGCTATTTTGTTTGGAAATGCACTAGGTACTTGGCTATAGAGGATGAAATTGTGGTCTACAAAAATTCAAAAAATCTAAAAGGCTTCACCCATATAAGAAGAATATCATTCAAATTTCAATATAAGAGTACTTATATCAATATAAAGTGCTTAAAAATACTCTTCTTGATAACTTCAACCATACACAAAATCCAATTGCTAGATTATTTTTACAATTAAACAACTAAGATTTTTCTTTGCAAGTCCTAATCTTAGTCAATGAGCTTCAGTATACTATAACTCTTAATTTGACAATCAACTTGGTGTAAAATTTTGCACACAAATGTCAATATAAATCTTCTATATGCTCAAAAAATTTCAGCCAAACTAATTTACAGATTGTGGAAAATCAACCAAAAACCACATTGATGTCACTTAGCCGCCAACTTAAAAGTTGATGCAGATACTCCAATAAAAATTTCTCCTTCTTCAACTATTAACTTCAGCTCAAAATTTGTGTATAATATGAACTTCAATTCTTCTAAGGCCATGCCAAAATTCACTTAGTTTTGACTAATAGGTCTTTAGATATCACAAAAATCCTAAACAACCCTAAATTACCAACTTCTGGTACCTCCTCACACTAAAGATCAAATTAATCTTGATTACATAATTAAATTGTTATAATTTTTTACTTAATTTTAACACATTTAATTATCTATATATTATCAAATTTTCAATTATAGATGTCACACCAATTGTACAAAATAGCTGAGAGTATTAGCCCAAACTCTATTGCATAAAAACCTAATCTCCAATACAAACCTTGATTTTAGATAATAATTGCTAAGTCCTCTCCAATCCTACAAAAATAAACCAAATTTTTTTAAAAGAGGCTTAAAGCTAGCTCTTCAATTCTAATTGCCAATCTCCAAATGATTCTATATCTTGTCTTTAGTGGCTATTTTTGTAGTTGGAGGTCAGATTTTGACCCTGTCCCATATACGGTCGACCCCTAGGTATTAATTCTATCTAATCTAAGGATTTTTAAGCTTGATCTTATCTTCAACTTAATCCTAATGTCAACCATATCAATTATTTATCTTTTCTATTCTATTTTTATTAATTTATGGCTTTTTAAAGATAATAAAAGAATTCCTATAACCTAAAAGAAAAAATTAATAATTAATTTTTATCTATTATCTATTAAAACAAAAAAATAATCTAAGAGGTTTTCATAAAGTCTTTCTTAGATATCTAAAGTTCCTATTGAACCAAGATAATTTAATATTAAGTAGAAATCATTCTTGTTCATATTTTTTACCACATAAACGTATTATAATATAACAATGGTGCACTTCTTGAATCTATAAAGTTGATAATAACAGAGGCATCTACTGTACTTAACAAGTCCTTAGCAGGTGAATACAATGCAAATGTTGTTGTATTATGTGTTGTATTTTTTAGAAATGCACCAGGCACCTGGCTAAAGAGGGTGAAGTTGTGGTTCACAAATATCTAAGAACCGTTAATAGGTTTCATCTGTATGAGAAGAATATGATTGAATATCAATACAAGAGTTCTTAAGTCAATACAAAGTCCTTAAAAACACTCTTCTTGATGACTTCATCTACATATAAATTCCAATTGCTTTATTATTTGTTACAATCAAGCAACTAAGATTTTTCTTTACAAATTCTAATCTTATTTAGTAAACTTTAATAAACTATAATTCTTAATCCAGCTATCAACTTGGTGTAAAATACTCTATAAAAATGTAAATATAAGTCTTTTATATGATTAAAAAGTTTCAATTCAATCTAATTTAGAAATTGTAGAAAATCAACCAAAATCCGCATTAATGTCACTTGGCCGCCGGCTTGAAGGTTGATGCAGATATCCTAGTGGTAATTTCTCCTTCTCCAATTATTAACTTCACCTAAAATTTGATATGTAACTTGTCCTTTAAGTCTTTTAACATTGTGCCAAATTTCACCTTAATTCAACTAAAAGATCTTCACATATTGGAAAAACCTTAAACAACCCAAAACAACCAATTTTGGGTACCTCTTTGTACTAAAGATCAAATAAGTCCTGATTGCACTATTAAATTGCTACAAATTTTTATCTAGTCTTAGCACACTCAATCACCCACATAATATTAGATTTTCCACTATATATGTCACTTCAATTATACATAATAGTTAAAAGTGCTGGTCGTAACTTTATTGCATAAAAACTTAACCTCCAATACAAACTCTGATTTTAGATAGCAATTGCTAAGTTCTTCCAAATCCTACAAAAATAAGCCTAATGTCTTTCAAACAAGCTTAAAGCTAACTCTCTAATCCTAGTTGCTGATCTTCAAATGAGCTGATTCCTTGCCCCTAGTGGCTGTTTTTAAAATTGAAGATTTGATTTCGACCATGTTCCATACATGGTCAACCCCTAGATATCAATCCAACTTATTCTAAGGGTTTTTAAGCTTGACCCTACCCTCAACTTAATCTTAGTATCAACCATATTAATTATTTACCTCCTCTATTCTACTTTTATTAATTTATGGCATTTCAAAAGCTATGAAAGAATTTCTACAACCTAGAAAAAAAAATTAATAATTGATTTTTATCTATTAGTTGTTAAAATAAGAAAATAATCTAAGAGGCTTTTATAAAATCTTTTTTAAGAATCTTAATTTCCTATTGAACCAAGATATTTGAATATTAAGTAGAAATTACTATTATTCATATTTTTCACTACATAAACATGTCATAACATGACATCCACCTTCTTTGAACCTGTGCATTTTTTGATATGCGCCAAGCAAACTATATGTCATAGTTGATATCACTTCATATCTTTATTTTTTGCATCAAGTTCTTCATCATCATATTCTTCATCTATTTCAATACAATTATCTTCTTCAAAATCATTGATATCTTCAGTATGATCCTCCATATTGATTTCTTCATCTTGTCTTTTAAAAATCTTCACTCGCTTCCTAGCAATAGATATTTTTAACTTTGTACCATCTAACTCCGTCAATGAATATGTAGCATTTTCATAGATTATTACCACTACATACAGTCCAAACCAACATTTTAAAAACTTCCATGAAATATTATACTAGTTATCCAAATTGCTATCATAAACAAGTATCCAATCACCTTCTTCAATTGCTCTAGGCCTCAATCAATGTCGTTAATCAAATCGAGCCTTATTCTTTAGCCTTGCTTCTTATAATTGTCTTAATGTTAATTCTACATCTTTTGATCTTCGTTTAAGTTGCCAAATTCTAATAGCCAACAATTCTTCTCTTGTTAATTCATCTTCCTAAGGTAGCATATTCTAGACTGGCACATGTTCTTCAATTGGCATAATAGATTTTTGACCTGTTATAAGTTCCACTAGCATATATCTCGTTACTAAACTATGTGTTGTTTGATCAGCCCATAATGCATAAGGTAGAAGTCAAGGCCATTCCTTTGCTCTTCCATTATAAGCTTTAATTAAGGCTTTTATAATTGGTGGGTGTCCACGTTCATTCTTTGTATTCCCCTCTAGATTATAAGCAGTAGTCAATAATAATTTAATTGCTGCAAGTGCATGAAAATTAAATAGGTATATATAAAAATTATAGTATAAAAAAGGATTAATAAGGAGCTAGTTCTAAAATTATAGTGTGAACTGAAATAAAATAGAATTAGTCCTAAAATTATAATGTGAATAGAAATAAAATAAAACTAATTCTAAAATTGCAATATGAACAAGGATAGAATAGAACTAGTTTCAAAGTTACAATGTGAATAAAGATGGAATGGAACAAAGATTCTAAGATATCAATTAAGAAATCTTATAATTCTAGAATATCGATTAGAAAATCTTAAGATTCTAAGATATCAATTAGAAAATCTTAGGATTTTAGGATTTTAACCAAAGAATGTTAAGGTTATGGAATATTTGAGATCCGGATATCAACCAAATATCAAGCAAGTATCAAACAAGTATTACCTTACATTGGGTATTGTCTGGATATTTGCTAAGCCGCCTATTTAAACCCTTTTAGGATTGAAAATAAACACTTTTTTTTCTCTCATTTTTTGTTTGGATCTTGAATGGGTTTATTTTGCTCCAAAAGAATCTCCAAGAAAATCTATGAGGAAATTTCAAGATATCAAAGGAGTTTTGAATAGAAAATCTTTAAAAGAATCTTTAAAGAAATCTTTAAAAAAATCTTTAAAAGAATCTTAAAATAATCAAGGATTTTATATAAGGAATCTTTGAAAAAATTTACAAAAAAATCATAGGATATCAAAGGGATTTTGAATAGAGAATCTTCAAAGAAATCTTCAAGAAAATCTTAAGATAATCAAGGATTTTATGTAAAAAATCTCTGAGAGAATTTACGAGGAAATCTCAAGATACAAAAGGAATTTTAAATAGGGAGTCTCCAAAAGAATCTTCAAGAGAATCTTAGAGAATCAAAAAGATTTTAGACTAGGAAATCTTCAAGCATCTTAAAAAAATCAAAGAAATTTTGACCAAAAAATCTTTGAGGGAATAAAAAGATTGATAAATAAAATATTTTGAAAGAAATCACAAGGGTATAAATAAAGATACCTCACTAGTCCTCTTTTTCTTTGCTTAATAGGCAACCAAGATTCTAGCGATTTCTTGAAGAGGGCTCTCTCTTTCTCAACAATTATTGGTGCTTCCATTGAAAGATTCTTCAAGGCTATTAATTGTTAGCAAAATGGAAGAAGCAAGAAGATCTGGGAATATTGAGGAGATGTTGAAGGCATTTTTAAAATATATGGAGAAGCAATTGCAGGAGCAATCAAGAATGCAAATGGAAGAGAAAAATATTTCTAAGGCTCTACAGTCTATCATCAATCAAACAAAAAGATTTGAAGGAAGAAATATATCCAAGTATCTTAAAATCTATGTGAGTGAAATGGAAATATATCAAATTCCATATAGAAGGATGTGTTTGAATTTTATACTTGCTTGCATTTTTGAAGTCAAAGAAAGAGTCAAGGATTTATATAGAGATGATACAAACTCTTGGGATCAATATGAAGAAATTTTAAGGGAAGAGTTCCTTGAAGAAGATTTAAAGAAGGTGACTAAGAGAACATTCTTGGAATGGATAGAAGAACAACTTAGGAAGCAAATAGGTCCTAAGAAGTTGCTTGGAGAATTTGAAAGGAAATTTTTTCAACTCCCTATAGCAGATAGGCAGTTGCTCAATGATAAGAAGGTGGAGTTTTTTCTATAAGCGATTGATAGGGATTTACAAGATAAGTTGTTTTTACTTTTGATTAATAGAGGTGGCAAAAGAGGCCTTACTAATGATTGGAAACAAGTTAAGAAAGCTGTGGCAACAATCATGGAGCAAAGAAGGATAAAGGCTAAAAGAGGTGTAATTGTGGAATAAAAAATAGCTCCAATGGTTTCTATTGATTTAGTATTAATTCCAAAAAAGGATGTTTCCAATAAAATTCTTGAAGAATTTTTCAAGGATATGAAGAAATTAAGGATCAAGTTCAATGAATTGAAAAAAAAAAAAAAGAGTGAATTTTCCTAAATTTCCAATAGAAACCAAGAAGTGGGTAAAGAGGTGTATATATTGTGACAATGAAGATCATGACAAGAGGAATTGCTCAACCTATGAAGAAGATTTGAAGAAAAAGATGATCTTCTCTAAAGAAGACAAGGTAAGACTCACTACAATTGGAGAACCTATTAAATTAAACTTTGGTAAGGGTGGAATGAAGAAACTTGTGCAAGCCTACATTGGAAGTTCTACTGGTGCATCTATGGTTAAAGAAGCAAGTGCATATCCCATTATCATGGAAATAATAAAAGTAGGGATTTCTATAATCCCTAGTAAGGAGATTATGCTTAGGGGTGTATATGTTATTAGGGAGAAGACTAGATAGAGTAATTGAGTTGATGCTATAAGTATTAAAGCTTATTTGGAAGTTAATGAAAAAAAAGATGAGATTTAAGAGACTATAGTTGAGATTAAAAGAGACAAGATTGCAGAAGAGAAGAGAAAAGAGGAATTTAATAACAAGAGGCAGAACCAAAGGTTGATAGATAAGAACCAAAGATTGATACATAAGAAGAGGAGTTGAAGAGAAGCCCACATTTTCTTATACATATTGGGCTAGGACTACTAAAGAAGCCAAGGTGAGGATTGAAGATTGTAAAGAAACCTATCTAGCATTAGTTGATTAAAGATTTCAAATCAATATAATATCTAAAAGTATTTATGAAAAGGGAATGTGGCCTATTGACACCAATCATCGATAGATAATTGTCAAGGATAAGAACTTGATGAAAACAAATAAACATATGAAATTTCTATTAAGAACTATAATAAAATAGAAATAAAGAAGTATGTATATTAAAAGAAACTAGAATGGTTATTGCCACAAGACAAGAAAACTATAGACTCTTGAAATTGGACTAGAAGCAAGAAAGGAGTTGACAAGAGTGAAGAAGGCTTCACTCTTATCTCTATTTATATTATCTATCTAAGAGCTATGTGGAGATATTCTATAGGATCTCTTATACATGTCTAATTTGTAAGACACGTGTCAAACTTGTACGACAAGTTTTTCACATGTGCGCCACGTGCTTGGCTTGTTCTATAAGTTATCAAAATATGTGACACATGGCTAGCTTGTTCTATAAGCTACCAACATGTGCGCCATGTGACTAGCTTGTTGACCAAGTTTCTAACCTATCAATCACCTATAGACATCTATAAAGGTGATTCCATGTCTATAAAGCTTCTAAGAAGCTTTTCTATCAAATATTATCGAATCAATTTATTTTATCTATTTCTATTGATCTATATTAATTAAATAATTATTAAAATAAATCGTATGTCCGTGACATTATCCCCCCTTCTAGGGACAAGTTCCACGAGGAGTGGTGATTACATATTGAGGAAGTTCAGGATTTGTCAAATTGTGCTTGCCACGTACTCTGATCTTTGTTCCCTTTAAAGGTAGTTGATAGGTCTTTTCAGCCATCGATAATGTTCCATACCAGAGCAAGAAGACCACCCTATTATTTGATGATTGTTGAGGCCTTCATAACTCCCTTCAAAGAAAACATTAGAAACACCATCAGGAATATTTCTTACTTCTAAAAGTGTCACCAAACATCGGGAGTCTCTTCCAAGGTTGTGATATCAAATACATTGTATCTTGCCATCTATTTGAGGAAAAATATGTCGTTCTTGAGGATCTTCATCTTGATTGCATCATCTTGAAGGTTGTGATAAATCGTAATGTTTCATCCGGTAGGTCCGCAAATGAAGGTTCTTGAGTTGAATCCATTGGTTGTTGGTTCTCCATCTCCTTAACGTCAAAAATACAAAGAAGCTACAAACAAGGATAGAAAGTAGAATATTATCTTGCATATATCATGTTTTTTTTTATAAGAAAGGTCCTCATCTATAACAAACATAAGATTTATTCTAATAATTATCTAATTAATATAGATCAATAGAAGTAGATAAAATAAATTTATTTGATAATATCTGATAGAGAAGCTTCTTAGAAACTTCATAGATGCAGAATCACCTTTATATATGTCTATAGGTGATTGATAGGTTAGAAACTTGATCAACAAGCTAGCCGTATGGCGCACATATCGGTAGCTTGTGGAATAAGCTAGCCATGTATTGCACATGTTGATAGCTTGCGGAACAAGCCAAGTACGTGGCGAATATGTGGGAAACTTGTCGTGCAAGTTTGACACATGCCTTGCAAATTAGACACTTGTAAGAGGTCCTATAGGATATTGCCACATAGCTCTTAGATAGATAGTATAAATAGAGACAAGAATGAAGCCTTCTTCACTCTTGTCAACTCCTTTCTTGCTTCTAGTCTAGTTTCAAGAGTCTATAATTTTTTTATCTTGTGGCAATAGCCATCCTTGTTTTTTTTAATATATATACTTTTTTATTTTTATATTATTATATTTTTTAATAGAAGTTTTATATATTTATTTATTTTCATCAAGTTCTTGTGCTTGACAAATTGATAAGAGTACACATACAATATCAGAGCTTTGTCTTTTCTTGATTAAGAATGGATTATTCCTTTTTCTTCATAAGACATAAGCATATTAGGAGTTGTGGAGTATCCACTTTTAAACTGATATTGTTTCTAGAATTTTTTCTTTTGAGTGTGTTATTTTTCATTTCTTAAAGTGAGAGTAGATACCTTCCTTCCTATTGTATTATCATAATAGAACTTGCGGAAATGAAGAGTGCAATGGCACAAATACAAGAAAAAATGAGAGAGCTAATGCTTGTAATGCATTAACTCAATTTACTACCACAAAGAGGAATAAGATTAGCAAGAAATGAAGATATAGAGATGGTTGGAACTGTGTCAATATCTACACCAAACCATACTATCTCATCTATGATGGAACACCATTCAAACATAAGAGAATCAAAAATTAGTTTGCTTGAGAAGTTTAATGGCACAAGATCTAAATTTTGAGGATTTGTCAATCAGGTACAACTGGTGATTGAACTTCAACCTTAGAGTTATCCTATGCAAGGATCTCAAGTTAGGTTTATTGGAACGTTACTTTTGGATTTTTCTTTATCATCGTTTTCATCTTTTTTTGAATGATGTGATCCAATATTAGATAATTTGGAGGTATTTTTAGCAGAATTTTGATCTATGTATGAAAAACATGATGCAATCCATGGTTCAACCAACAAGATTCATATCCTACGACAAAGCAATTGATTAGTGTCATTATACACTTCACAATTTTGACAATTAGCGACTAATATCAAGTGAGATGATGCTGCACTTATTAGCCAATTTTTCTACGGATTACAATATGAGGTAAAAAAAAATTAATGCTCAATTTATCCAATCTTCAAACATTGAGTCAAGCAATTGATTTTGCTATAAAGTGTGACAATCGACTTTTTGAGTTTCGATTCGAGAATTGTACAAGGGAGCCTCAACATTATCATTCAATGGTAACATCAACGTCCTCACAAAATGTACATTCGGAAGTAGAAGACATGTAAATTGATGCAGTACATTTTAAACTTCTTATTGAACAAGAAAAGATTTGGCGTTGTCAATGAGGATTATATTTATATTATGGAGAATCTAAGCATACTGCTCTACATTGTCCAAAAAAATGACACAACTACAAAATGAAGAGTACGGTTGTCAAAGAAGACAACATGTTGGAAAACAAATATGTCCAGCTACAATAGGTTTTGATGGATGTCATTGATGAAAAGCCTCTACTTTCATTGCTACATTTACAAGATTCTTTGTTGGTTTTTATGTGCGTTCACTAATATCATATCCATGCCAATAAACAAGATATTCTAATCTATTTCGATGCTGCCTCAAATCTAAGACTTTTTCCACTTCAAATTCTTCATTATTGTCCATGTCTATGGGAGGAGGTGGCACTTGTTTTCTTCTTGGTATGTTCACTATCTTGTATGGTTCAAGAAGAGATACTTGGAATACAAGATGGATCTTCATAGACTTTGGTAGGTGTAATTGATATGTAACTGGATTGATTTGTTCAAATAGGAAAAGGTCCAAGCCTATGATGGTCCAACTTATCACAAGGACGAGTAGTCTTGATATTGTGACGAAGTAATCATACCTTGTCTCTCACATTGAATTGTGGTTGTTCCGTGCGATACGCATCTGTATTTATTTTTTGTTGTTCTTGAGTTTCTTTAATTGCACCTTTATTATTGCATGTAGCTCTAACAAATGATTTGCCAAATCTTTTGCTGTTGGATTATCAACTTTTGAAAAATAAAATAAAATCAAGTCATAGATGATAACCATAATTGGCAAAGAAAGGTGTTTGTTGCATAGAAGAATGTATTATATTATTATAAGCAAATTCTGCCAATAATAAGAGAGTTGTCCAATCATCTTGTTGGTAGTTGATGGTACACCTCAAATATTGCTCAAAGACTTGGTTTACATGCTCTGTTTGTCCATCAATTTGAGGATGGAAAGCTGAAGATAGCTTTATGTCCACCTTTAAAATCTTAAAAAGTGTTCTCCAAAATCTTGACACAAATTGCGTCCCTCTATCTAATATAATATTTCTTGGTAATCCATGATAGTGATAGATGTTATCAAAGAAGAATTTAGCTATTTTTTTACCTATAATAGATTTTTTATATAATACAAAATATACCATCCTGGTGAAACGATCTACGATCATGAATATAGAATCATATGAACTTGAATTTGAAAGATCTATGATGAAATCCATAAAAATAGAAGACCAAGATTGTTTTGATATAGGTAATGGTTGGAGAAGTCCATAAGGTTGATGATGAGGAGTTTTAGATCTTAAACAAATATCACACAATTGTACAAACTCTTTGATAACCTTCCACATTTGAGGCCACCAACAATCTCTTCAAATTAGCTCCAAGGTCTTATTATATCTAAAATATTCAACTATGGAGAAGTTGTCATGAGCTTCAAGAGCACGTAGTGGTGCTTCACCTTTTGGGATGTATAAACGTCCTTCAAAATAAAATAAGTTGTCCTTGAACTCAAACTTTGAAGTATCATGAGATTTAGAAGAATTATTTTTAATATCATAAACAAGAAGATTTGAGGGCATATTTAAGTGGATTTGCTTAAGAAACGTTAAATCAACAGTTAATGTTGATTTTATTGCTTGAAGATGAAATTGCTCTGACTTCAGAAGGATCGTTCTTTGTTGATTAAAAGTTGCATCTCTTTCTTTTGGTGTAAGATAAAAACATCTAAAAAGAGTATCAGATACATCTTGTTATTTTGTTGGTCGATAAGTGATAATAAACTTGAATCTTGACAAAGATATGCTCCAATGAGCTTGACAATAATTTAACATGCGTGTTGATATGAAATACTCAAGATTCTTGTGATTTGTATATATAGTGACTAGACTAGAAGTGCCTTCTAAATAGTGGCGCCATTCTTAAAAAGAATCCATAATTGCAAGAAGTTATTTATTGTGGATTTTGTAATTGATTTCTATTGCTAAAAAATTCTTGGAATAGAAAGCTTTTGGATGGAGTTTGTCATTTGCTCCCATTTGTGACAATATTGCATCCAAAGCAAAGTCTGATGCGTTTGTTTCCATAAAAAATTCCTTAGAAAAGTTGATACAATACAAGATTGGTACATAAGTAAAAGCTATTTTCAATACTTTAAATGATGGTTCTGCTTTCTTATTCCACTTGAATTTGTCTTTACAAGTTAGACGTGCAAGTAGAGCTGCAATTTGAAAATATTTTGTGATAAAGATTGAGTAGTAATTAGCAAATCCCAAAGAGCAATACACATCCCTTATTGTTCTTGGAATCTTCCAATCCATGATTGTTTGGACTTTCTTGGGATCCATCATGAGACCATCATTCGAAATGATGTATTCTAAGAAATAAACTTGAGTAGTGTGACATACACACTTTTCTATCTTGGCATATAATTCGATATCTGTAAGTTTTTGTAATACACGATGAACATGTAACTCATGTTCTTTTACATGCTTAGAGTAGATTAAAATATTGTTGTCCAATAGACAAAATTTGCCTTAGAAAAATGCCGAGTTCCTAGCTCCTATTAGAACTAGCAGGGAAGATGAGAGGAAGCCGTGCAAGTATTTTCTATACTTGTACAATATTAGAATATAATCTTTATATAAAAATAAAATATAATCCTTATACAAATACTTATATAAAAATAGAGTATAATCCTTAGTATAATATTTATACAAATACTTATATAAATATTATGTATAATATTTATAAAATACTTATATAAAAATAGAGTATATTCTTTGATATAATACTTATATAAATATTTATATAAATATTATGTATAATACTTATAAAATACTTGTATAAATATTTGATATAAATATACATATATATACTTATATAATAAGTATAAATAAAGTATGTATATATTCAAGAATACCTCAAATACGACCGCATATGAGAATACAAGTTATATAACAAGCTGAAGCTAATTAAATCACTAAAAATTCATCCAAAGTTCAAATCAACTATGCTTATAGCCTATAGAAAGCTAATAAATTATTGTAAAACATATAAAAATTTCACAGATAGATGTCTTACCATTTAAAAGTTATAGCTAAATGAAATAAGCACTAAAATTTCCCAGCAAATACAAAGATAGCAAAGCTCCTCTTCACTTCAGCCTTTGTTGTGGTTGCTTCCCTTCTCTAAATTAGACATGCAATAGCTTTTTAAAAAGCTCACTCCATCATCTGACTTGTCTTAAAATTTTGCATATAAACCTCTCAAACTTCAGATTTTATGGCTAGTCAAATCTACTCCTCAAACCCTAGTGACAATTTTCCCTCTTGACATTTCATGGCTCATAAATCTTTCATAGAAGCTCTAAATGCATTGATTTTTATTTTTGTAGAAAGCTTATATAAGTTGCTATAAGCACTTAAAATATCAGAAAGTTTAAAGAGATTATCAGACTTAGGTGGTTGAACAAAGTCTCTATCCCTCTTCATCAAGTGGGAGTAGACCCTTTCCCACTTTCAAGCTCACAACTTTTTTTCTTCAATTCCAAATGCTACAAGAAATAGCTTGATAGAAAGCTAGCATAATTTTCCATACTCTCTACAAATTTCACTAAGAAACACTCAAAATCAAACTCGAAGTAGTAGATCAAAGTTTCCACCGTCACTTTTCGATAGCAGCAAACCTCACTCTATTAAAACAAGCATAACTTTTTGCTCACAATTCCAATACAAGCAAATGAATAGGTTCTAGAATCCTCACAACTCAAAGAATATGCCTTCTGATTTTCATTACAAATGCTTTATATTCTCGGAGCTATCTCTCTCCAAAGTTCATTGCTCAAAAATTGCCAAATTGTAGGTCTAGCAAGAGGAGTATTCTTCCCTTTTCTTCCACACCAGCCTATGACATGCCCACATAGGCAACCAAATCCTATTGGTCAAGTCCTATTCACCCCATACTCTTCTCTCTTATCCCTCACAAGGTCCATGCTATCTCAAAGTCAACAAAAAAGGTAAAACAACCTTTATTTTTCTTCTAATTTTAATAGAATCTATTCTAGGATATAAGTAAGGTAGGAACCAAAACAAATAGCCATCTTAATTTATTAATTAAATAGCTAAAATGAATACTTTCCTTATAATATCTTCTAAAATAACCTCTAGCACTCACATATGTAATAACAATAAATACAAGATATATAATATTTTTATACACTGCACATAAATGCAATATGACATCGTCTAAGTAACAGATAACAAAATCATCTAAAAATTCACGAAAAAAATCATTCATGAGGTGTTGAAAAATAGCTAGTGCATTCGTGAGTCCAAAAGACATAACATTATATTCAAAATGTCCATACCTTATTCGAAAAGCAGTCTTCTATTCATCTCCTTTTTTGATGCGGACCAAGTTGTACGCTATTCGTAGATCTATTTTTGTATAGATCTTAGCTTGATTCAATTGATCTAAAAATCTAGATATCAATGGTAGATGATATTTATTGTTAATGGTAATCTTATTGAATCTTTGATAATCTATGCACATCCGTTGTGATCCATCTTTTTTTTTTACAAATAAGATAGGAACTCTTGCTGGAGATTTTGAATGACGTATAAAATTCTTGGCTAAATTTTTATTAATGTATTCCTTGAGTTTAGTCAACTTATTTTGTGATAAGCTATAGATTGGTTCAAATGGAGGCTGAGCTCCCTCTTTGAGGTCAATTGAACAATCATATGGATGATGCTCGAGAAGAATATTTACATTCTTTTTTTCAAAAACATCTTGATAATCTAGATATTTGCTTGAAATACCACTTAAAGTCTTTTCACCATCAAAAATGGGTGTGGTATAAATAACAAAAATTGATCCTTCTTTTGCTGCGTGTATAAAAGCTTTTGTACCTATAAGTACAAATTTTATTATATTGGACTTATAGCTTTTCATTTAATCACTAGGATGTTTAATAATATTTTAAAAAAAGTCAAGTCTATGAGAGTTTCAATCTATTTGAGAGTTATATTTCTTTAATCATGATAAACCTAAAATTATTGGATTAGATGGAGATTTAATTATGTTAAAGATTATGTAGCTATTATAATTATCTATTGTTATTTTTATAGGATGGATTTCATGAGTGACATCTCCAAAAGACAATGGATAACCATCTATGACTTTTACATGTACGGGTTTAGTTTTCTGTACTAAAGGTATTTTATGATTTTTAACAAATTATTCATCTAGAAAGCATGCTCAGGCTCTTGAATCTAATAAGGCAGAGGCTCTGTAGTTTTTTGGTCCTAAATATACATCTATTATAATACAAGGAGAGGGTTCTGAGAAGAGAATAGGACCTTCACTAGGAATTGTACAAGGTTCCAGATGCACGGTGTCGTATGACGTGGCCTTCTATCTGGAAATACACTGGATACTTGGCTGTGAAGAGTTTATTTGAAACTTGATGGCAAAAATCCAACAAGTAATTTGTCCTTAATAAAAAAGACAAATAATACAATAATCTCACAAAAGAGAAGTTATGTATATAAACCCTTTTTTATTCAAGTAGGTTTGTACAAAAAGGATTCAAATTTCCACAAAAATCCTTCAAAACTTTATTCACCGCAAGGATTTATTTCTTCCTAATGTTTAGAATCCAATAACTCTTGATTCAACTATTTAGTTTCTATAAATTATAATTTAAAGTATAGATAATCCTCTTAATTTTTACCACAAGAAAGAATCCTTTGTAAATTCATTTTAGATCATCCGATATCTCAAAATCCCTAGCAAGTACTTAAAACCCTAACTCAGAGACACCCGAGCACTATTTTCCTTATATCTCACAAATCCAAAACTTTAATGCCACAAAATTTTTGCATATAGTCTTGTGACATAAATATTTACACTCCTGAAAATTTTGAGCCAAAAATCTATGAAATTGCCTAAGATATAGCTCAAAATGTAACCACTAAGTAAGCGGGTTACTTACTATTGTTAAGTTTGTAAGCACTAACTTCAACTCCCAATATCTCCTTCATCTTAGCTTGGATTTTATTAAATCATACATGAAAAATGTAGCCAAGAAAGTGCTCTCTCCAATTCTAATTGCCAATCCTTGATTTCTTTCTGTATGCGCAACTCATATCCAAAAGAGTTACAATAAGTCCAAAATCAATGCTTTAACTTTGAGCGCCTATAACTTCTTCATAAAAAGTGCAAATCATACAAAATTTGCAATTAAACCAGACCAAAAAACCTAAGTCTTATGATCCTAGCCTTTGATGTTTGACCCCTCTCAAAAAACAAACTCTAACTCCTAATAAACCCTCGGGCAGCCTCCTTGAAGTCCATTGGGCATGATTTTTGGCCAATTAGAATAGAGATTTCTATCATCTACCTCTATTCATCCACATAGATGGCCAAACTACCCTTTTCACTTTAAAAATCCTTTTCTTATCCTTCTTCTTATAAGATTTACATGCTTTGTGCTTTAAGCACCAAATAAAAGAAGTAAACTAAGATTTTAAGGATCACCAATGTCTAACAAAGGTGACTTAAGATATACATAAATTATTGTCAATATAAATCAATCTCAAAATCACTATCAAAAAGAAGAAATAAGGTTGTATAAACCTCAATAATAATCCTTTTAATAGATCCCTTTTAAATTAGTAACCTAATTACATTTTATAACCAATAAAACCTACTATTATAGCTTTCATTTAACTGTATAATGAATTATATATTAAATATACATGTACAATTTTTTCACATGGTAGCCAAATCACAACACAACAACAGTCCCTATTGTAGCTGGATAATTTTGTTTTTTGACATGTTCTCTTCTTTGACAACCATACTCTTCATTTTATAGTTATGTCATTTCTTTGGACAATGTTGAGCAGTGTGCTTAGGTTCTCCACAATATAAACATAATCCTCTTTGACGACGCCAAATCTTTTCTTGTTTAGTAAGAGATTTAAAATGTACCACATCAATTTGCATGTCTTTTACTTCCAAATGTACGTTTTGTGAGGACCTTGATGTTGCTATTAAATTATAATGTTGAGGCTCCCTTGTATGACTCTTGGATCAAAATTCAAAAAGTCGATTGTCACACTTCACTACAAAATCAATTGCTTGATTCAATGTTTGAGGATCGGATAAATTGAGCATTAATTTTTTTATCTCATATTATAATCCATAGAAAACTTGGTTGATGAGTGTAGCATCATCCCATTTGATATCAGCTGCTAATTATCAAAATTGTAAAGCATATAACAACATCAATTGATTGCCTTATCATAGGATGCAAATCTTGTTGGTTGCAACATGGATTGTATCATATTTTCTATACATAGATTGAAATTCCGCTAAAAATGCCTCCAAATTATCCAATATTGGATCACATCATTCAAAAAAAGATAAAAACCACGATAAAATAGAATCCAAAAGTAACGTTCCAATAAATCTAACTTGAGATCCTTGCATAGGATAACTCTGAGGTTGAAGTTCAATCACCAATTGTACTTGATTGATGAATCCTTGAAACTTAGATCTTGTACCATCAAACTTTTCAAGCAAACTAATTTTTGGTTTTTTAATGTTTAAATGGTGTTCCACCATAGGTGAGGTAGTATGGTTTGATGTAGATGTTAACGCAGCTCTAACTATCTCTATATCTTCACTTCTTACTAATCTTGTTGTTCCTTGTGGTGATAAACTCAGTTGCTGCATTACAAGCATTAGTTCTCTCATTTGCTCTTGCATTTTTGCCATTGCACTTTTCATTTCCGCAAGCTCTGCCATGATAATATAATAAAAACGAAGATGTCTACTCTCACTTTAAAAAATACAGAATAATACACTCAAAAGAAAAAATTCTAGAAATAATATCAATTTACAAGTGCATACTCCACAACTTCTAATATGCTTATGTCTTATCAAGAAAAAGGGATAATCCACTCTTAATCAAGAAAAAACAAAGCTTTGATACTGTGTGTGTACTCTTGTCAATCTGTCAAGGACAAAAATTTGATGAAAGTAAATAAATATATGAAACTTCTATTAAGAACTATAACAAAATAGAAGTAAGGAAGTATGTATATTAAAAGAAATTAGAATAGCTATTGCTACAAGACAAGAAAACTATAGACTCTTAAAATTAGACTAGAAACAAGAAAGTAGTTGATAAGAGTGAAGAAGGCTTCATTCTTGTGTCTATTTATATTATCTATCTAAGAACTACATGGCGGTATTCTATAGGACCTCCTACATGTGTCTAATTTGTAAGACACGTGTCAAACTTGCATGGCTTTCCCACATGTGCGCCACGTGCTTGGCTTGTTCTGCAAGTTATCAACATGTGCGATACATGGTTAGCTTGTTCTACAAGCTACCAATATGTGTGCCATGTGGCTAGCTTGTTGACCAAGTTTCTAACCTATCAATCACCTATAGACATGTATAAAGGTGATTCCGCATCTATGAAGCTTTTAAAAAGCTTTTCTATCAAATATTATCAAATCAACATATTTTATCTACTTCTATTGATCTATATGTATTAAGTAATTATTAGAATAAATCTTATATCCATGATAGTAATAAAGATTGCAAATAATGAGAGGGATGACTTATATGAAGCATGTCTAGCAGTCAGGATAAGAATTGGAGATGTGGAGTAAAACTTCTTTGTACAAGAATTTGCTATCTATTCTATAATTCCAAGACATCCATACATTACAACTACAAGAATAGAGACTAAAGTGCTAGATGATGGCTCACATTATGCAAGGATCAAGAATTGTGATGAAAAGAAGTCAATATAATTTCTAACTATAATAATCAATAATGAAAGAAATAAGGAACAGTTAGAAGAAACTTCTTTGAAAATTGGTGATGATTTTTTGGACTTTTGAGGAGCATCCTTGAGGATGGACAGTCCAAGGGTACAAATAAGTCTTCTAATTTTATACTTTATAATATAGATAAGTTAAAAAATATTTATTATACAATTTGGAGTGATTAATGAAGAAGATTTAGAAGAAGATTTGAATAAAATTTTAAAGAGCTTAGAAGGCTTGGTATTTAGAGAAGGTTTGGATAAATATGAAGGAATATTTATGGATTTATATTTGAGGAAATTATATGAAGCAATTAAAAAATCTACTTCCAAATTGAAGACAATTAAAGATTATAGAATTAAATAAGAAGCAAGGATTAATATCAAGTATAAGACGGTGGCTAAGAAGGTAAAATCGATTGCTATTCAATTACCTCTTGATACTTTAGAACATATTGAGAAAGCAATAAGGGAACCAAGTCTTAGAAAACCAAGGAGAATTGATCACAAGTTTACTCGAGAATCACTAAATAAGTTTAAGATTAGAAGAAGTGAATTTTTGATTGAAGAAGAAAGGATGAAGCTTGTGGAGATGATATCTAAACATGGTAAAGTTTTTACCTTTGTGCTAAAAAAAATTAATTGTGTTGATCCAAGTGTAGTTGCATCTATGGTTATTTTTATTGTGCCTCATGTACTATAGGATTTGAAGCCAATTTCTGTGCCAAGAGCTTTACTTCCAAAGTTGGTAGATTTACTAAAAAAAAAGGTGAGAATGGAGATTCTTGAATCTTCTATTGTACCTTATTCCAATCGTTGGTTTACTATACCTAAGAAATTTGGAGCATTAAGGTTTATTCAGGATATGCAACTAGCTAATAAAATTATTATAAGGAACATGGATATTGGGCCAATTGTAGATGAAGTAACTAAGGCATTTGTACTCTATCTATTCTATTGGAGATTTGTATTTGGGATATGATCAATTTCAACTAGCAAAAGAAAGCAAAGATATTACTATAATGAAGATTCCATTGAGATTGGTGCGCATGTGTACTTTATCACAGGGCGCTACTAACTCCATGGCAAACATGCAAAGTGCTATGAACCAAATTTTTAAGAGATTATATTCCAGATAAGACGATTCCTTTCTTAGATGATATTTTCATTAAGAGTTGCAAGGTTGAAGACATAGACACAAAACTAAATGAAGATAGATGCAAGGTATTTGTAAAGAAATATATTGATGATATTGCCCATATATTGATCAGATTTGAAGAGATAAATTTAATTCTATCTCCTGAAAAATCAAATTTTGGAATTGATGAGATAATTGTGGTCGGACATTTGTGTAGTTCATATGGAAGAAAATCTAATCTAGAGAAGGTTGATGCAATTTTAAGTATGAAGCCATGCAAAAATATAACTAAAGTAAGAAGATTCTTCAAAGCCTGTGGTTTTTATCATATTTAGATATCTCATTTTGGATACACAACAGAACCTTTATACAAGTTATTGAAAAAGAATAAGAAATTTTCTTAGAAACAAGAGCAAGATGAAGCTATGAAAGAATTAAAGGTGGTTTTGAAATTACCACCAGTATTGAGATAGGTAGATTATCAATGTGGAAGACCGGTGATTGTGATAGTAGATACAAGCCTGATAGCCATTGGATAAGCTATTGGACAAGATGATAATGAGGGTAACAAATTTGCTATCAGATTTAGAGCTAGAGTTCTTATTGAGAGGCAAAGAGCTTATGCTTAAATTAAAAGAGAACTTTGAGATACTTTAATTACCTTAAAAATAAAATAAAATAATTTAATTGGAAGAAACATAGTTTTGGAGACAGATTGTTTACATGTATTAGGTATAATATCAAATTGTTCGACTACTGATATTGCTATATTGAAATGGATAGTATATATTAAATCTATGAATCTTGTCGTAGTACATATTTTTAGAAAAAAGAAGTACATTGTAGATATATTGTCTAGAGTAAGATATTCCTATGAAAAGAAAATGTTTGCTTACGAGAAGGATGAAAGGATTGAAATGGATTATATATGTATAATGGGAGTAGAAAATCCTACTGGTGAAATCTTACCTTTCAATATAGATTTGTACAAGGATAAATTATAGAACATTAGTTTATACTTGAATATTTTAAAGAAGGGAGAAGATTGGACTGAGAAATATTTTAAAGACACTAGATATCAAGCTTACAAATATATTTTGAAGGAAGGATTCTTATAGAAGAGACCCAAAAGAATGGATGGAATTCCTTTGAGGGTTATTGATGATGTTAAGACTAAGCATCAAGTTTTAAGAGAATTTTTTGATACATTATGGATTGGATACAAGAGAGTATAGACTACCTTCACCAAAATTAAAGAAAGGTATTGATAGAAAGGTATGTATAAAGATGCAAAAGAATTTGTAAATTCATGTTTATAGTGTCAATTGCAATTAAAGATTAAACATTAGAGATGGTTTGTGCCATACTTATCCATCTAGTATATACTTTCAATGGATGTTAGACTTGGTTGTTATGCCAATTGACATATGGAGTATGAAGTATTTGATTTTGGCACATAAAGAATTGTCAAATTATGTAGAAAGAAGGGCTTTAAGAAGTAAATCCATAGAATTAATCTATTGGAAGATATAATATGCCGTTATAAGAATATTGGAAGAATGAGGGCAGACAGAGGTGAATTAGATGCAGGAAGAGCTCATGAGTTCTTTAAAAGATACGGAGTCCAATTGAAGCTAACTATAGCCTACAATCCAGAAACTAATAGAAAGATTGAGAAAAAAACATCTTCTAATTATTCACACTTTGGTCAAGGCATGTAGAGGTAAAGTTAAATTTTGGCCTAAATTGCTAACATTTGCCTTATAGGCAAACAGAATCACACATAGTTCTATTATTGAACAAGATCAAGTTTGATAGAACACACAGGTTAAGATTAAATTCTATTAAAATTGGTGATTGGATGCTTGTATTTGATAACACATTAGATTATCAACATAGTGCCTTAAGAAAGTTTTTCAAAAGATAATTTAGACCATATGTGATAACTAAGATATTTGATAATGCGATTTATTCTGTGAAAGAATTAGATGGGATACCATTGAGGTCTAGAATTGCTGAAAAATAGGTTAAGCTAATCAAGAAAAAAGATGGGCAAATTTATACTAAAGATATTCAAGAGTTAGAAGCTCAAAAGTTAGATGAAGAACCAATATTAGAAGAAGATTGGAAAAAAGAAGAATCAGAAGTAAATAAGAATAAAGAAGAATAGGATGGCACATATTGGAGGATGCGCAGGTTTAGGGAGGGTCGATATTGTGATATACTTGTAGCAAGTGCATCAAAATCAAATAGGTATATATAAAAATTATAGTATAAAAAGGGATTAATAAAGAGCTAGTTCTAAAATTATAGTATGAATAGAAATAAAATAGAACTAATTCTAAAATTATAGTATAAATAGAAATAAAATAGAATTAGTTCTAAAACTATAATATGAACAAGGATAGAATAGAACTAGTTCCAAAGTTGTAATGTGAATAAGGATGGAATGGAATTAATTTCAAAGCTATAGTGTGAACAAAGAGAGAATCTTAAGATTTTAGGATAATAAATAGGACATCTTGAGATTCTAGGATTTTAACTAAAAAATCTTAAGATTTTAGAATATCGATTAGGAAATTTTAAGATTTTAAGATATCAATTAGAAAATCTTAAGATTTTAAGATATCGATTAGAAAATCTTAAGATTCTAAGATATCAATTAGAAAATCTTAAGATTCTAAGATATAAAATAAAAAATCTTATGATTTTAGAATATTAATTAAAAAATCTTAAGATTCTAAGATATTAATTAAAAAATCTTAAGATTCTAAGATATCAATCAAAAAATCTTATGATTTTAAGGTATCGATTAGAAAATCTTATGATTTTAAGGTATCGATTAAAAAATCTTAAGATTCTAAGATATCAATTAGAAAATCTTAAGATTCTAAGATATAAAATAAAAATCTTATGATTCTAGAATATTAATTAAAAAATCTTAAGATTCTAAGATATTAATTAAAAAATCTTAAGATTTTAGGATATCAATTAAAGAATCTTAAAATTTTAAGATTTCAACTAGAAAATCTTAGGATTATGGAATATTTGAGATGTGGATATCAGTTGAATATCAGGCAAGTATTGGCCAAATATTAGCTTACACTGAGTATTGTCTAGATATTGGCTAAGTCGCCTATTTAAATCCTTTTAAGATTGAAAATAAACACTTTTTCCTCTCTCATCTTTTGTTTGGATCTTGAATGGGTTTATTTTGCTCCAAAGCAATCTTTGAGAGAATCTATGAAGGAATCTCAAGATATCAAAGGAATTTTGAATAGAAAATTTTTGAAAAAATCTTTGAAGGAATCTTAAGATAATCAAGGATTTTATATAAAAAATCTCAAAGTACTAAAGGAGTTTTGAATAAGAAATCTCTAAAAGAATCTTTGAAAGAATCTTAAAATAATCAAGGATTTTATATAAGAAATTTCAAAGTACCAAAGGAATTTTGAATAAGAAATCTCTAAAAGAATCTTTGAAGGAATCTTAAGATAATCAAGGATTTTATATAAGAAATCTGCAAGGAAATCTCAAGGTACCAAAGGAGTTTTGAATAGAAAATCTCTAAAAGAATCTTTGAAAGAATCTTAAAATAATCAAAAAATTTATATAAAAAAATCTTTGAAAAAATCTAAGAGGAAAATTCAAAGTACCAAAGGAATTTTGAATAGAGAATGTCTAAAAGAATCTTTAAAAGAATCTTAAGATAATCAAGGATTTTATATAGAGAATCTTTGAGAGAATCTATAAAGAAATCTCAAGATACCAAAAAAATTTTGAATAAAGAATCTTCAAAAGAATCTTCAAAAAAATCTTAAAATAATCAAGGATTTTATACAAGGAATCTTTGAGAGAATTTACAAGGAAATCTTAGGATACAAAAAGAATTTTGAATAGGGAGTTTTTAAAGGAATCTTTGAGAAAATCTTAGGAAATCAAAAGGATTTTAGACTAGAGAATCTAGGAGAATTAAAGAAATTTTGATCAAAGATTCTTTGAAGGAACAAACGAATTGATAAATAGGATATTTTGAAGGAAATCATAAGGATATAAATAAAGATATCTTATTAGTCCTCTAATTTTTTGCTTAATAGGTAGGCAGGATCCTAATGATTTCTTAAAGAGGACTCTCTCTTTTACGACGTCGCATCTTTTAAAGAATTCACAAGTTTCATATGCATTCAATTCTCCACATTCTGCAGTGCCTTTCCTACACATCCATAGTGACAAATAACATCTTCAAATAAAAACCTGCAGATTTCTTTTTTAGACTTTGTTCTTAACGCCTTGTCTTCCACTTGGTTTGATAAATCTTCACGAGCCAAAACTAAACACTTTATTTACCATAATCCCATTGGCATAATAACCAAATCCACAATCCATTTAAAATAAATAGCCAAAGGATATATTGGATGTAGACCATCTCAATGACATATATTTGAATACATTTGATAAGTTATACAAGATTCCACAAATGAAATCACATCTCAATACATATTCTTCCACCAATATTGTTCTTTTAATTTAGGAAAAGTAGTCCAAATTCTTCAATGCCCCGCCTATAGACTATCATGAAATTCTTTGAATAATTTTTATTGATCTTTTTATTGACATTATGCTAGTGAATGTCCCAATCCTAGAGCCAGTGATGATTATACTCCAATATGTGGAAATTGTAAGAAATCTGGACATACTTATTAGCAGTGCAACACTCCATTTAATATTAATAACCGAGATCAGCGTATTCAGCTGCAAAGTAAGATGGAAGACAATATTTGAGTACCACAAGATTCTCCAGTAAATCGGGTGGAATGCGTTCGTGTAGTACTTACTCAGGCCCAGCAAAAGGAGAAAGATCTAATTCAACAATTGGAAGTACTAGTTGCAGCGGACCAATGTCAATCATTGAATGATGCTTCAAATCTAACACCAGTATCAAAAGAATTACCAACGCGGGAATCCAATTCGTCTGTGCAACTTGAAAATAATCTTAGCCCTAAGATAATGGTTCAATCAAAACCAATACCAATATCTGCAAAGATCCGAGAGCCATCTTATCCATTAAAAGATCCTCTTATAGACACGAATTATGACAAAGTCCATGCAACAGTTCTATTTCCAAACTTTGTAAGAAAATTATGTCAAGGAATCAAATTAAAATCCATGAAAAAGAAGAGGCCACTGGGAATCATTGCCAATATGAAATCATATGATATTATGAAAGATTTGGATGAAATTAAACCTTCTATTATCATGAAGCAATTGTTAGCACTTGCACCAAAATGCCATTCTACATTGAATTCCTTGTTAATACGACGTAGAGTTCGTAATGAAGAAATTCATGAGATTAGTTTGAATCCCGATCAGGGAGCACTAACTATCGATGTATCAATTGATAGTGTTCTCATTCCTGAAGTTCAAGTGGATGGTGGCTCTAGTGTGAACTTAATGAACGCCGATACAATGGAGAAGTTGGATTTAAAACAATTAGTACCCACGACATTGGTATTGAGAATGGCAGATCATAGTAGGGTAAAACCAATGGGTATCTTATGCAATATTAATACTATAATTGCGGGAATTACATATAAAATTGATTATATTGTTTTTCAATCACAGAGTTCCATTCTATCATATTTAATATTATTGGGTTGGCCGTGGCTATATCAAGCCAAAGCTAGGAACGATTGGGGCCGTAAAATGTTAACTATTGGGGAGGATAATGACAAGATTGTTTTACAAATGTACCCAGTTCAATATCATGGAGAGTCAAAAATTAGGGGCACAGAAGCAACATCTGAAGATGAGGGCCAATCTGAGGCAGAGTATGACGAAGTTAATAATGTGATGCAAGTTGATAAGGACCCAACTCACATGCGGAACCCAGGCGTGTTACACCAGTATGGGGGTCTAAGGGAATATTTTTTAGATCAAGAGGATGCAGTAAATTCCGACGATGTCATTGCGGATTGGATGAATAATTGTGCGGTAAATAAAGTTGGTACATTAGAACTAGAATTGGATAAGTCCAATTTGTCGGCCCATATAAAGGGTTCAGAGCAAGTGGGGCAAATCAATCTGGAGGTTAATGAGGAACTTGTGTACCAATCCATTAACTTGGGTTCTAATGAAACATTCCAGATTATCAAAGTATACACCGGTATTACGGGTATAGAGCTAAGAAATTGAAAAGAATTCTTTCTAAATCATAAATTTGCTTTTGCTTGGTTGTATGCGGATTTAAAAGGTATCCCTGCTGAAGTTTGTGAGCATCGAATTACCTTGGAAGAAGATGCTACAGCAGTTCGTCAAAGACAACACCGTCTTAATCCAAAATATTCTCTCATGGTCAAGGAGGAAGTAGATAAAGTATTAGACGTGGGCTTTATATATCCAGTCCCGTATAGTGAATGGGTTTCACCAATTGTGATAGTACCGAAGAAAAATGGGAAAATCCGTATCTGTCAGGACTTCCGTAAATTAAACGCGGCTACCAAGAAAGATTATTTTCCTTTATCTTTTACAGATAGTATACTGGACGCAGTAGCTGGGCATGAATGTTATTCGTTTTTAGATGGATTCTTGGGTTATAATCAAATAAAAATTACAGAAGAGGACTAGTTGAAGACTACTTTTACTACAGATTGGGGCACATTTGCTTATAAAGTGATGCCATTTGGATTATGTAATGCCCTGGCTACATTTCAAAGGGTAATGACGCAAGCATTTCAGAATTATTTATGATTGTTGATGGAGATATTTTTAGATAATTTTTGCACATTCAGTACAACAGCAAATCATTTGGAACGTCTTAGTAACTGTTTGGATCAATGTGATAAATATGGGATATCTTTGAATTCTGAAAAGTGTCAATTTGGTGTACCATCGGAAAAGCTTTTGGGACATATCGTTTCCGTGGCCAGTATCGCTACTGATCCAGATAAAGTTACTCGTATATTGGCTTTACCAAAGCTAGAAACAATGTCTGATGTTCGTAGTTTCGTAGGCCATGTCAGCTTTTATAGGCGATTCATTCATTTATTTACAGAAATATGTCAACCATTAACGAATCTCTTAAAGAAATTGCCACCGGATGGATCTAGTCCAATTTGGACTGAGAAATGTACAGTTGCGTTTGAGGAATTAAAACAAAAATTGGTGTCAGCACCAGTACTTATTGCACCTTGTTCGACAAAACCCTTTCATGTTTATGTTGATGCCTCGAATGTTGCTATTAGATCCGTATTAAGCCAAAAAGATGAAAAGGATTTGGATCATCCCATCTATTATGCTAGTCTACAATTTGTAGCTGCGGAACGAAATTATACTACGACTGAACGGGAAGCCTTGGACATAATCTATTCTGTCCAGAAATTTTGGCATTACTTGCTTGGTTACTCATTTGTATTTCATGTCGATCATGATGCTCTTAAGTATATGATTAATAAATCTCAATTGAGTGGACGCATCGCTCGGTGGGTGTTACTCCTTCAAGAATTTATTTTTACTATTAATGTTTGATCAGGAAAGAAACATGCCAATGTAGATCATTTATCTCGATTATCCAATATATTTGGTAACGAACCTATCAATGATGCACTTCCTGATGCGAAATTATTTGCCGTCGACGTGATCACCCCAGAATATAGTGAATTGATCTAGTATCTGACATTTCAGGCATTTCCACCTACATATAGTAAGAAACTTAAGAAACGCTTGATTTTGAAAAGTGCTCCATATACGATGATTGGAGACGCTTTGTATAAACAGGGGAGAGACGAAATTCTACGCCGTTGTATTTTTGAAAGTGAAGTACGTACTATATTGGAAGGATAGTTGTGGAGAGCATTTTACCGGTGACAACACTGCCCGCAAAGCTTTAATGGCGGAATATTGGTGGCCAACAATGTTCTCAGATGCACACCAATACGTCCGATGTTGTGATCCTTGTCAGCGTATTGGTAGACCTATAGAAACTTCTTCCATATCGTTGGTACCAATTTTAGCACAAGCATCGTTTGAAAAATGAAATATTGATTTTGTAGGACCAATCACACCAGCCTCGCGTAATGGACAGAAAAGATATATTTTGGTAGCAACAGATTACATGACAAAATGGACGGAGGCGATGGCAACAAAATTTGATAATGCCGATACCATAGCCACGTTTTTATATGAGAACAATATCACTCGATTTGGGTGTCCTAAAGAATTGGTTAATGATTGTGGAACCCATTTTATTAATTCTACAATTACGGCTTTGATAGATAAATATGAGATCAAGCATCGGAAGACAATCCCATATCACCCTCGGGCCAATGGGCAGACTGAAAAGACCAACGGTATTTTGTGTAAAATTTTAATGAAAACAGTATCTGGTGTGGGAACGGACTGGGATACAAAATTGTTCGCAGCCTTGTGGACATATTGTACTGCATATAAAGTGACTACCAATTCCACACCATTCCAATTGGTGTACGGGCAAGAGGCAATATTACCAATTGAATTGGAAGTTCAGAGTTTACATATTGCATTAGATGAACGTCTTGGTGACAAGGAAGCCCTCCACCATCGATTAGCACAATTAGAAAAATTGGATGAAGTTAGGGCTACGGCTCTTTTAACTATGGAAGCTACACAACACCGTCAGAAGAGTTATTATGATAGTAAATTACGTCCTAAATCTTTTATGCCCAATAATCTAGTACTTCTTTATGATAGTCGCTTTCACCATTTTTTGGAGAAATTCCAAGTCCATTGGCATGGACCTTATCGAGTAATTAAAGCCTTTTTTAATGGTTCAGTTCAATTGGAATATTTTATGGGTACTCCATTTACAACCCGAGTTAACGGCAACCATTTACGTCTTTATTTTACGTAAACCTGGGACGGGTTTTCAAAATTGGAGGGAAGAGGGTGTACCTGTTCATGATAGCTTACCTTTAATGAAGGTGTATGATGGCTAGAAAGACGGCTGATGGTTAGTTTTGGATCCTATTACAGACTAGTCATGCAAATCGGTGTCAGGGTAGAGAGAATCTGCCTGAAGAAAGCGCTGGGCTTCTAGCTATCATTAATTTCTCAATCAAGCTTCAAAAATGAGAAAAACTCAAAGTTTATATATATATATTTTTTCTTTTTGAGAAATTACATCAAATACATAAGCCTCAAGTAACTAACAACATCCAAAGTATGATAAAATCCTCTAAAACCTTATATATCTTTATGTGAAATTTTTTCCAAACTTCAACATCTCATATCTCTTGATCCGACCGTCCAAACATGTTAAAATTTTACATGAAGTACTGATGAATTCTTATCAATCTCTACAACAATTTTTAACTGCAAATTCATTGCAGATCTTGAGATATCTTGAAAATCCTAACAATTGCTTCAAACCCTTGTCTTTATACACCCGCATACAAATTTCTTCATATCTCATAAACTATAAGCTTAAATTCCATGAAATTTATATGTATAGCTTTTTAACACAAAATTTCACACTCTCCAAGAAGTTTGAGCCAAAATTTTGTCTGAAAAATCAAGTTATGGCTCAAAGCATAACTATTAACAACACAGTGTGCTTACTGCCTTGGAATTGGATGTACTGTCTTCAACTCTTCATATCTCCTTTGTCTAAACTCAAAACTTAAGAAATCCTTCGTAAAAAACGTAGATCTTAAAATCACCTTTTCAATTGCACTGTCCGATCTCCAAAAACCTCCGTACAACTCCGCAAAATCTCAAAAGAGTGACAGTATGTATGAAATCCACTCTTTATTTTTGAACAAGTATAACTTCTTCACTCTAACTCCAAATTGCCTAAAATTTCCTCTCAAACTATATCCAAAATCCTATATTTTACAATCCTACCTTTGAAATTGCAAATCCCCCTTTTAAAGTCGCCGAAAACCCCTGTTAAGGTCGCGGGCTGCCTCCTCAAAGCTAATTGGGTATGGTAATCGACCAATAGGGATGAAGTTCCCTATTCCTTGCCTTCATCCGACCATGCCTTCATTTCATCCCTCCCAATTAGCCTCCTACTAGCTTATATTTTCATCCTTAGGCTCCCACCTTCTCTCAAGGCTTCATACTAATTATTTAGATCTTATATTTTTAAATACCATAATCAAAACAAGTAAAAATAAAATAAAGTTTCTTCTATCAATCCTTTTAATATATTTTACTAATCATTCTAACACATATCTAAATCTATAAACATATTAGGCATTTTGAGTGGATTTTACACATTGTAAGCAATTACAGTACGACATCGGAAGTGATGACCTGATACACTGGATTAAGGATTGTTGCTTTAGACCCCGAGTAAAAGGTTAGGAGCGGGGCACTTAATGGGAGTTTTGATTAGCATTCTGTTCTGAGTTTGGTCATCCGAATGTATGCTAATTAGAGTGAAGATTTCTCTGTAGTCAGAGAGTAACGATTAGTCCAAGCGAGGAGTACGTAGTCAATATTATATAATGTCAATGGAAAGGTCGAAGAGAGCTGCGGACAGAGAGGAGAATGTCCGAAACGTGCAAAGCAAAATTAACTTGCAATCGCCGTCCTTAGTAGTGGTCACCAACATGGAGCCTATTAAGTTGGAAATCTGTTGGTCCTTACAAAGACAAAGAGATTTCAGAAATGCAAAGATGTACATGTTTTCGTGAGGATTGGATAATTTGCCTCCAATTGATGTAAAATTAGTTGCAGAGTACATACAAAACTACGACCCAGAGGATGGTTCAAGTGTAGTAAAAGAGAGAATAATTGGGATTGATGAGAGTACCTTACAGAAGGTATTATATTTATCGATAGGTGAGTTAGCGGTAGGCGTCGAAGTGTCCACTAAATTCAGACCGGTATCAAGTTATAAATTAAAACATAGTGTGAAAGATATAAAGGAATGTGTTAAAATAAAAAGATTAAGATTAGAAGAAGAGAGGATGAAAAAGAGAAAGGGTTGTGGTTATAACCACATTATCTTAAAGGTTATAATATTTATCACAAGCTCAGGGATGATAGGTAGGCCAAACTACTAATTTCCTGCTAAAATTCCCACTAGCAGTACCAAGTCATGAAGCCAAGGAATTCTACAGTGAAGTCAAGTGGATTCGAACCCACGTCAACTCCAAAGTAGTTAAGAACTTAACCACACAAGCTTCTTTGACTTGGCAGTGAAGGATGTAGTTCTTTCTCTTTTATCTCTAATCTAATCTTAATTGTTTTTTTCTACTTATTAGATTTTTTTTCTATTTTATCTTAGATCTACTTTACCTTTATTCTCTTCTATTTTAGATCTAAACTTAAATGTTGTGGGCTGAAATTAGAAGAGAAGTGGGTAGAAAAAAATGGTAGTAAGAAGGTAGAATAGAAATTTACCTCAAAAGGTGAGATTCCTTCAAATTAATCCAAAAGAAAGGATTGAAGAGGTGGAAAGATATGGCTGAGGTGTCTCTTTGACCAAGGGAAGAAGGAAGACCAGGCCGGGAGGACAAGAAGGGGGTCGGGAAGAAGAAGAGGAGGTTCTTTTGGAGAGATAGGGTTTCTTTTTGATAGGTAGTATACGTTTTTGTGTGTAGAAGAAGCTTAGAGAGGATTTTAAGTGAAACCTTTTTTAGGGTTTGTAGTAGACAAGATAAGAAACATATACAAATAATTTTTATGTCTTTTGGTTAAGTATCAAGGGAGATATGAGTCGTCAAAGTTGCAGGTGTTTAAGACTAGGGCAGTGAGGTTTACTAAATTTCGGGCCTCGACTCTTGAGAACCATTTGGACTTTAGAGGCAAAATTTGTTGGGGTTTTGTTCCTTATAGAGTTTACTACTTTGAATCAAAATCTTAAGTCAATATGATCTTTGAGCAAAGAGTTATGAGTGATATTGTAACCGGATGTAGGTGAAAAGAGAAATAGAGTGAAAGCAGAATTGGGGTTTGTATGGGCAGAGTGTGTGTGTGGGTTTTTTTTGGGTATGAATGGAGTTAGGGGATGAATTTGAGTGTGAAATTTGATAGACATGATCTAAGCAAGTTAAGAAAGAGATGAGAGTAAGTTTGATATTCATTTATCTTATGAAAAAAATGTTATGTTCTCTCAAAGTGATAGGGGTCTATCTCTAAGTCAGTGAAGTTTGGGGGAGCATATCTTTGTGATCAAAGTAGAATTTTGAGTAAAATTTATTGGGATTTGTAGATATATGAGTCTATTAAGTTGTGTAAAAAATTGATTGCTATTGGAGTTATGTTTAAAGAATTATGAGGAAATTTGTAGTCGGATCCAGAGTTGGTAGAAGACAGAATTAAAGGAGAAGGATAGAGTCTATAACTCTATTTCCAAGAGGAGTTTTGGAGCAAAAATTGGTGGATGTTTACAACATAAAGCAAGCAACAAGCCCACCAAATTTCAATACTTGGGGTTTTGATAATGAGGAGCAATGAAGGTGTGAAGCAAAGGGGGTCCAGAATCAAAGGCAGCATGGAGGGGTTTTCTTTGACAACATGGTTCTCTCTAACCACATGAGCTATAATCAAAAGGATTATGGGGTTTGCTTCCTTACTTCCTTAAGTACTTTGTGTTCGAATTTTGCTTCAATTGATGTGATATCCTAGGATTTATGGACAAATTTGAAGGCGGGTTTTTAAAGGCAGAATATGGCAAGGTTAATAAAGTATGTTTTTATGTAAATTCTTCAGTTTTATGAACTTTATGAATCTCATCTTGCACTTAAGAAACAAGAGGCACAAAAGACCCAGTGTTTCTTAGGGCTAAGACTCTCACCACAACACCAGGAAGTTACTTCAAAGGAGACATGGCGTCCTTTGAGAAAAATCAAGGCTGGAAAGTGGCAGAGGCACTTACTTCAGAGCTTGCGGAGTAGATGCGGTTTGTTCAGAAGCGGCTAGGCTTGAACCGGCATACCACGTACATATCCAAGCGCTTGTTGTTTGCTACGATTGGAACATTGGAAGGCATGGTCTTTAATTGGGCAGCCTTTGTAGCAACCCGTATCCATGCAGAAATGACAAGCAAAAACGGATAAATTTCGCTTTCATTGTTATGTTTCAATCTTACGCCAGACCATGATTACAAGACACGTTAAGTCAACGTGAAGAGGTAGAAGAGCGCGGCCTTTTTCCCAATGCCGCAATGTAGCGCGGAGTCGCACGCAGCTGGCCCAGGATAGTGGTGCCTAAAATTGGAGAACCAATGGATCGCGTGGAACTGGAGGTTATCCGAGACTATACCACGGCGGTGCTTCAACTGCAAATGTTAGAGAGTAAGGGTTGACGCTGTCATATTGTAAATTAAAACATAGTGTGAAAAATATAAAAGAATGTATTAAAATAAAAAGATTAAGATTAGAAGAAAGGTTGATAGAAAATTAGTAGTAAGAAGATACAATGGAAATTTACCTTAAAAAGTGAAATTTCAAGTTAGTCCAAAGAAAAAGGTTGAGGAAGTGGAAAAGACATGGGCTAAGAGGTCTTTTTGACCAAGAGGATAAGGAAGACCAGGAGGGAGATGACAAGGAAGGGTCGTGAAGAAGAAGGAGGAGAGTTTTTTTTGGAGAGATAGGGTTTCTTTTTGATAGGCAGTATACGTTTTTGTGTGTAGCAAAAGCTTAGAGAGGATTTTAGGTGCGAGTTTTTGTAGGTTTGTAGTAGACAAGATAAGGAACTCATAAAGACAATTCTCATGTCTTTTGATTAAGTATCAAGGGAGATATGAGTCGTGAAAGTTGTAGGTGTTTAAGACTAGGGCAGAGAGGGTTACAAACTTTCGGGCCTTGGTTCTTAGAAACCACTTACACTTTAGTGGCAAAATTTGTTGGGTTTTTGTTTCTTATAGAGTTAACTACTTTGTGTGAAAATCTCAAGTCAATATGACCTCTGAGCAAAGAGTTATGAGTGAAATTGTAACCAGTTTGAATGAAAAAAGAAATAGAGTGAAGGTAGGGTTGAGGGTTTGTATGGGCAGTGCATGTATGTGGGTTTTTTTTGGGTATAAAGGGAGTTAGGAGACGAATTTGAGTGTGAAATTTGATAGACATGATCTATGTAAGTTAAAGAAGAGATGAGTGCAAGTTTGATACTCATTAGTCTTATAAAAAAAATGTTATGCTCTTTCAAAGTGACAAGGGTCTATCTCCAAATCAGTGAAGTTTGAGGGAGCATATCTTTGTGATCAGAATAGTATTTTGAGTAAACTTTGTTAGGGTTTGTAGATATATGAGTCTTTTAAGTTGTGTAAAAAACTGATTGCTATTGGAGTTATATTCGAGGAGTTATGAGGAAAATTGTGGTTGGATCCAGAGTTGTTAGAAAGCAAAATTAAAGAAGAAGGATGAAACCTATAACTCAAGTTTGAAGAAGGCTCTTGGAGCAATATTTGGAGGGTGTTTACAACATGAGATAAGCTATAAGCCTACCAAATTTCAGCACTTAGGTCTTCTTTAATGAAGAGCAATGAAGATGTGAAGCAAAGGGGGTCCAGAATCAAAGGCAGCATGGAGGGATTACTTTGACAACATGGTTCTCTCTAACCACATGAGCTATAATAAAAAGGTTTATGGGTTTTGCTTCTTTACTCTCTTAAGTACCTTGTGTCCAAATTTTGCTTCAATTGATGTGATATCCTAGGACTTATGGGCAAAATTGAGGGCGGTTTTCTAAAGGCAGAATATGTTAGGGTTAATAAAGTATGTTTTTATGTAAATTCTTCAGTTTTATGAACTTTATGAATCTCATCTTGCACTTGAGAAACTAGAGGCAAAAAAGACCCAGTGTTTCTTAGGGCTAAGACTCTCACCACGACAACGCTCCAATTTTGAACACCGGGGTAATGATAGAAGGAAACCTCACGGAAGTAATATTGGGACAAATTTCCCAATTGCAGCTTACCGTGAGTCAGCTAGAAGGGAATCTAAGACAATAATTGGAGTCTAGCCGGAAGAAGATATTGGAAAAAGGCCGCCGAATTGTAGAATAAGAGCACCTGATTAGGGCAAAGACGGAGTCCAAGGTAGCTAATAAAAAAGAAAAGTAAAAATTAAAGATTCAAACGATCAAAAGCAAGACTTAATAGAGAACCGCAGGATATGGGATTTGAAACGGGAAGCGCTGAAGTGTCAGTTGCAGGCGGAACATGATAAAGTAGTGAAATTGGAATATAAAAAGGTGGAATTGGGAGACCAATATCGAATTGGAACGGAGAAATTGCAGACAAAATTTGGTACCTTAAAAAGTGAAGTGGAAAAATTGGAGGGCGATTTGGCCAATGTCGTTCGGCCACAGGTATCTGCTCCCCCAGTTTTGAATATTAGTGAGCTGGAGGAGAAGGTGAAGCGACAAGGGCGCCAATTAGAGGTGAAGGATGCCAGAATTCTACAATTAGAGGCTCAAGTTTGGGAATTGGGAGCAGATAATGAAGATTTATCAATACAGTTGAAGATTAATTATGTGGATTTATTGGAGGAGGATGAGGACGTGCCATTAGAGCCAGACGTAAAAGAACCTTCTACAAATCTAGGAGTATCTCAATCTTAAGAGCCAGCCTCATAACATAGTTTTATCGATTTTGTGTTTGCTAGGACGTTGCAGAATTAGGAGTGGGACTATGTAGAATGGATAGGAATTTTAGGATTAACAATACATAATTTGTGAGGTTAAGAGTAGGCAGGAAGCCGATGAATGGCCAGTTTAGAAGGCAGCATGGATAAGAGAGTTAGAAAAAGTGGTTATCGTCGGTTGTGTAGTGGTTAATACCGATTTTCCACTTCCTGTTTTTTACTTATATTTCTCCACTGATATTTCAGCATATCAATACATCTTCAATCTTTCATTATAAATCAATTATTTCCTTCATTGCTTCATCACAGAACTGCACTTTACAATATTCAGCACTTATCTAATATCCTTCTCTTAAAAATTAACAAGAGGTAGCACCAAGCTTACCCCGGCTCAGCACTATTACAGTCTGGCCTTTACTACTATTGTCCGAATCAATTACTCCGGGCAGTATTGGTAGAGTAAGTGAGACGGAAAATAACAACACCTATGTACTAAATTCTTTATATCACACAAACCAAATGTCTAAATACTATGAAACTTTGCTATATAGCTTTTTAGTACAAAGGTTCACCTTTTTAAAAAATTTTAGAGAAAAATTCATCTAGAAACTTAAGATATGGCAAAATCCATCACTATCAACAAAATGGCTTATTTACTGCCTTGAAATTCAATCTATTATCTTTGAATTCTAATATCTCTTTTTTTAGAACTCTAAATATAGTAATTCTTCTATATTAGACATAGAACTTGAAATCATCTTTCTAGGCATACCTTTTGATCTCCAAAAGCTTTCATATAATTCCTTAAATCCTCAAAAAAATGACAATAGATACTATTTGTATACCTTAATTTCAAGCGCCTACTTCTTCCTCATAAAAAATCCAAATCTCTCAATTTTTATACCAAAATTATAGTTTAAAAAACAAGCTCTTTAATCCTAGTCTTTGATTTTCAAATGGCCTCCCTAAAGTTGCCGAAACTTTTATTCTCCTTGCAGGCAGTCTCCTCGAAGCCTATTGGACATGACCATTGACCAATAGAAATGAAGAATTTCATCCCTTATCTTCATTCATCCACAATTTATCTTCATCCTTCTACACAGGTCTCTTTGTAGTTTAATTCTTCTTCTTTGGACCTCAATTGCCTCTCAAGGCTTTATATTAAATATTTAGGTCCTATTTAATTTAAACGTCATAATTAAATTAAATAAAAATCTATAATAAATTTTCTTATATGAACTCTTTTTAATTTATTTTTCTAACCATTCTAAGATATATTAGAACCTATGAACATGTTATATATTTTAGTTAATTTTTACATACTAAAAGTAATTATAATATGACACCATTCATCATATGTGCTACTAAATTTGTAGTATCCTGAGGAATAGTATACATTCTAACTAGTCAAAGTAGTGTTCTCATTGTTGTCATGTCTCTACTTTCCATTGCAAGTTGAAATTGATCTTAGCCTAAATACAAATCATCCATTGAATAGATTTCCCTTCCTACAAATGCTTTAGCAAATTCATCTACTATTGATCCAATTCCTGCATTCCTGATAGTCACTACATTTACTAATTGAATATCTTTGTTGTTGTTGTCCGTCTTACTCTACCAATACTGCCCAGAGTAAATCTGTAAAGGGGGATTTGAATACAGGAAAAGACTATTTGTATTGAGTTAAACTATTAGGGTCACATAACTAACTGCCTACTAAACATTAGAGTCCAATGCATACATACATGCTTTTCTCTAAAATACTGCTGTCTACTCTACTGGTTCTGCTATTCCGCAACTAAAGATACTTCGTGATACAATCATCCACCAATATTCCTACTGTAATCTTCTGTCTTCTTCCGAATCCATAACAACAATTGGCAATGTCACACCATTTTCACAGACTGCATACACTCGCTTCTTTCTCCAATCACTGGAAATAATTCTTCACCTACAATATCTCTCGAAACAAATTATTACTCCAATATTCTCCACCACTCAACTCTCACAATCAATACGGCATGACACTCACATCCACAACCAAATTTCATTGACATAGCCGGTCTTCAACCTCCAATTCACCGCAAAGAACTTCACGTAATAAACAATCATAATTTCTTACTCATCCACATATATATATAAATTTTCTATTTTATTATTGTACTTCATCATTGATATGGTATAACCCTTCGGAATAGAATCTGGATCCTCCGCTACAGTCTAACAAAAGAAAAGAGAGAGAGGTAGCACCAAGCTTACCCCGGCTCCGGACTATCACAGTCAGGCCCTTACTGCTACTGTCCGAATCAATTTATACTTACCCCAATTGGTATTAACCGCTATACAACCGAGGATAATCACTTTTTTTAACTCCTTTACCCATGCTGCCTTCTAAATTGGCCATTTATCGGCTTCCTGCCTACTCTTAACCCTATAAACTATGTATTGTAAATCCTAAAATTCCTACCCATTCTACATAACTCCACTCCTAACTGTGCAGCGTCCTCGCAAACACAAAATCGATAAAACTTGTTATGAGGTTGGCTCCTGAGATTAGAATATTCCAGGATTTGTAGGAGGTTCCTCTGCATTTGGCTCTAACGGCACGTCCTCATCCTCCTTCGATAAATCTACATGATTAATTTTAAACTGCACTGATAAATCTTCATTATCCGCTCCCAATTTCCGAACTTGAGCCTCCAATTGTAGAATTCTGGCATCCTTCACCTCTAATTGGTGCCCTTGTCGCTTCACCTTCTCCTTCAGTTCACTAATATCTGAAACTAGGGAAGCAGATTCCTATGGCTGAACGACATTGGCCAAATTGCCCTCCAATTTTCCTCCTTCACTTTTCAAGGTACCAATTTTTGTCTGCAATTTCTCCATTCCAATTTGGTATTGGTCTCCCAATTCCACCTTTTTATGTTCCAATTTCACTACTTTATCATGTTCCGCCTGCAACTGACACTTCAACGCTTCCCATTCCAAATCCCATATCCTGCGGTTCTCTATTAATTTTTGTTTTTGACCGTTCAGGATTCTTTATATGCGATTTTTTTCATTCGTCCAATTTTTCTTTTCCTCTGCTATTTTTCGCTCCAATGCCACCTTGAACTTCGTCTTTGTCCTAATCAAGTGCCCTTGTTCCACAATTCGGCGGCCTTTCTCCAATATCTCCTTCCGGTTAGATTCCAATTATTGTCTTAGATTCCCTTCTAATTGTCGCGGTAGTACGCAATTGGGGTATTATGTGCCAAGTGAGGTTTCATCATTCTTACGATGTTCAAAATTGGAGGCGTCAACCCTTGCTCTCTAACGTTACCCGCAATTGAAGCTTCTTGGTAAAATATGTCTCACGGGAATAACCTCGCGTTCACGTCCATTGGATTCAATTTAAATGCTTGGCGTATCCGCAGAGCCAACTATTAAAGCTCGCATACCATTGCGGCGGCATTGGAAAAGACACGCTCTTCTCTCCTGCTAGTTGACTTAACGTGTGCGTAATCACGGAGTGCACATAGTTAGAGCATAGCAATGAAGCAAATTTACTCGTTTTTTGCTTGGCTCCCATTTCTGCATGGATACGGGTTGCTACAAAGGCTGCCCAATTAAAGACCATGTCTTCCAATGTTCCAATCGCAGCAAACAACAAGCGCTTGGATATGTATGTGATATGGCGGTTCAAGCCTAGCCGCTTCTGAACGAACCGCATCCATTCCGCAAGCTCTGGAGTAAGTGCCTCTGCCACTTTCCAGCCTTGATTTTTCTCAAAGGACGCCATGTTCCCTTTGAAGTAACTTCCCAGTCTAAATTTAGTAGACACTTCGACGCCTACCGCTAACTCACCTATCAATAAATATAATACCTTCTGTAAGGTACTCTCATCAATCCCAATTATTCTCTCTTTTACTACACTTGAACCATCCTCTAGGTCGTAGTTTTGTATGTACTCTGCAACTAATTCTACATCAATTGGAGGCAAATTATCCGATCCTCACAAAAATATGTACATCTGTGCATTTCTGAAATCTCTTTGTCTTTGTAAGGACCAACAGATTTTCAACTTAATGGGCTCTATATTGGTGACCACTACTAAGGACAGCGATTGCAAGTTACTCTTGCTTCGTACGTTTTGGACATTCTCCTCTCTGTCACGGACACAGAATACGAAGAAGAAATCTAAATAAGAATTTCAAAGAGAATTGGCAAGAACTAGATTGATCAGATGAGTACAAGAGCAACACTAGAGAGGTGAGTTAGAGCTCCAAGAAATGTGTTGTCGAGACTGAAGAACTCTTCAGCCTCGACTCCTATATATACTTCTAAATAAGAAACTTCTTGAGCGACTTCTAATAACTTAGGAAGCTTCTCAAGCAGCTTTTATGAATTAAGAGGCTTCTCAAGCAACTTCTACTAGCTAGGAAGCTTCTCAAGCAACTTCCACTAACTAAGAAGCTTCTCATGAAACTTCCACTAACTGCTAATGGAAACTTCTAGAAGGTTCCAGGGACTTGCTTCTAGAATGTTCTAATTTCTAGAAGGTTCTAAGACTATGTCCTTAACATCACTCCTTCCTTTAGCTTCGAGGTCTCCGAGAAGCAATGTTGTTGTCAATCAATATCAACGCAAAAAAATGAAGATCTGTCGTATAACGTGTCCTATGAATTCCAATTGTCTTTCACGAGGCAAGTGGTTCATCGGTCCTTGAAGCCCATGGTAGTGGCCCACGCCTTCAACTTCCAACCAAGCATGAACTTCCGTGTCCTCATTGTGAAACTGTCCTGCAAACACACCTTCTGGCTGACCATTGTAAGCAGGCTCGACTTCAAATACAATCACCAGTGATCGGTTACTTGGTATCCTCCGTCGTCGTCGTGGTGCAGGTGGTTCTTCATCTCGAGGTCGCCTTCGTGAGCTAGTAGGTTGAGATGATATAATTGGCATGGTATCTATCTCTTGGCTATCCATGTCAAAAGACCAAACTATGGCTATCAGAAAAGATCTACTCTATCTTTGAGAAAATAACTACATCAACTATGAATTTTGGTAGTGTTTTCCCCTCTTTTTATGTTACTAGATGAGCAAGCTTCAGAAAGAAATTATCCTCAAACTAGCTTAGGTTTCTGAGGATATTGTTGATGAAACTCTTGTACCTTTTGCAATGCATTGGCGAGATTTTTGGCCGGCTCCCATGTTCGCTCACTGATATCGTAGCCTCTCCAATGTACAAAATACTCTAATTTTTTCCATTTACGCCACAAATCTAGCACCTTTTCTACCTCATATTCCTCGTGGTTCTCGATTTCGATACTAGGTGGCAAACTTTGCACTCTTCCAGGAAAAGACGATTCTCGATAAATCTCCAACAAAGAAACATGAAAGACTGGATGTACCTTCATAGCAGCTGGTAACTCCAGACAGTACGCCACTGGATTGATTTGCTTCAAGATGACAAATGGTCCCAACCTCCGGTAGTCCAACTTATCACACGGCTGCTTGGTCTTGATATTCCGTCGAAGTAGCCATACCTTATTTCCAATTTTGAAAATAAGTGCTTGATTTCAAAGTTTATCTGCAGATGTCTTATAAGACTCTTGAGCAAACTACAATTGCACCTTTAATATAGTTTGAAGCTCTAATAGCTGCTTCACAAATCTTTCAACTGCTGGATTGTTATTCGTTGACAAACTTAACAAATCAAGCTTCAGATGGTACCCATAGTTAGAAAAGAATGGTGTTTGTTGAGTTGACGCGTGCAAGGTGTTGTTATATGCAAACTTGACTAATAATAGATATACAGTCCAATCATCTTGCTGATAGTTGATTGTGCATCTTAGATATTGTTCCAAAATTTGATTCACCCGTTCCGTTTGGCTGTCAGTTTGAGGATGGAAAGCTGAAGAAAGCTTGATATCCACCTTCAATATTTCAAAAAGAGATCTCCAAAACTTTGATACGAACTGAGTTCCTCGATCCGACACGATATCATCTGGTAAGCCATGATATCGATACACATTGTCAAGAAAGAGCCTTGTTGTATCTTCACTTGACGATGTCTTCTTGCAAGGGACAAAGTGTGCCATCTTTGTAAGTCGATCTACCACAACAAAAATGTTGTCAAAATAATTCGATGGTGGCAGGTCTGTAATAAAGTCCATGGAAACTGAAGACCATGATCGCCGTGGAATTGGCAATGGCTATAAAAGTCCGTAAGGGCAATGTCGAGGATTTTTAGATCTTGAACAAATGTCGCAAGTGAGGATAAAATCTTTCACATCCTTCCACATTTGAGACCACCAAAAATCTCGAGAAATAAGTTCCAAGGTCTTGTTGAATCCAAAATGTCCCGCAGCTGGAAAATCGTGACGAGATTGAAGAACTCGGAGCCGTACTGGTCCTTTCGGAATATACAACCGCTCCTCGAAGTATAAAAGATCTCCCTCCACTTTGAACTTGTCATTATTAGCACGTTGCTTGATATCAACTGCTATTGAATCTTCAATGGTCATGGTATGTACCTGATTGAGGAAGTCAGCATCAATTGGTACAATAGCAGTGCGAAGCCGGAATTGCTCTGGCTTCAATAGCATCGTACATTGTTGGTCGAATGCTGCCTCTCCAGCCTTTGGTACAAGATACGATCTCCTCGATAATGCGTCAGATAGTCCTTGTTGCTTTCTAGGTCGATAAGTGATAACAAAGTCGAATATGGATAGCAACATATTCCACCAAGCTTGGCGCCGATTCAAAATTCGAGCCGACATGAAATATTCCAAATTCTTGTAATCTGTATATATGGTTACCGGATGTGCCGCTCCTTTGAGAAAGTGACGCCACTCTTGGAAAGAATCCACTATAGCAAGAAGCTCCTTATCGTGGATCTCATAGTTGATCTCAACAGCAGAGAACTTTCGAGAATAGAATGCAACTGGATGGAGCTTTTCATCAGCACCCATCTGTGAAAGTACGGCTCCCAAAGCAAAATCCGAAGCATCGGTTTCCAAATAAAAGGCCTTTGTAAAATCCGGGTGGACTAAGATCAGAGCCGTTGTAAACACCATCTTAAGATCTTGAAATGCTTTTTCTACTAGGAGTCTCCATTCGAGCTTGTCCTTACACGTCAACCGAGTGAATGGAGTAGCAAATTATGAATAATTCTTAATAAAAATCCGATAGAAGTTAGCAAAACCAAGAAAATATTATACGTCTCTAATCGTCTTCGGAACCTCCCATGACACGATTGCTTCCACTTTCTTGGGATCCATTTTCAAGCCTTCTGTAGTCGCGATGAATCCCAAAAATTCCATCTCAGTTTGGTGAAATAAGCACTTCTCCAACTTGGCGTAGAGTCCTCGCTCATGTAGTTTTTCAAGGACGAGACGAACATGCTTTTCATGCTTTCTTTCGTTCTTAGAAAATATTAGAATATCATCCAGATAGATGACAACAAAATCGTCAAGATGCTCCCGAAAGATGTCATTCATCATGTGTTGAAAAACTGCCGGAGCATTGGTAAGACCAAAAGGCATGACATTATATTCGAAATGGCCATACCTTGTACGGAAAGCTGTCTTCCATTCATCTCCTTTTTTAATTCGTACAAGGTTGTAGGCTCCTCTTAGATCAATTTTTGTAAAGATCCTTGCCCGTCCAAGTTATTCAAGAAGACCAGATATCAAAAGTAACGGGTAACGATTCTTCTTTGTTACCTTGTTGAGACCTTGATAATCCACGCACATCCGTAGCGAGCCATCCTTCTTTTTTACAAATAAGATTGGTGCTCCAGCTGGTGACTTCGAATGGCGAATGAAGTTCTTGGCTAGATTCTCATCAATGTATTTCCGCAATTTTGCCAATTCCATCTGCGACAAATTGTAGATTGGGCCAAAAGGGGGTTGTGCTCCTTCTTGCAAGTCTATGGCACAATCATATGGTCGGTGCTCTGGTAGCATATCAGCATTCTTCTTTTGAAAACACATCTTGAAAATCTTTATATTGCTCCGGTATACTTGTTGTCAAAATCTTCTCTTCGCTGGTTGGAGTCGCATAAATGACAAACGGTGTACCTTCCTTGGATGATCTTACAAATGCTCTTGCTCTAATAAATAAAGGTTTTTTGATTCGGGGTCTTCTAACTAGTTTACTCTCGGAACGTTCTATTAGAAATGTTATCTTTCGTAACCTCCAATCTATGGTTGGATTATACTTTTCCAACCAAGAAAGACCAAGAATAATAGGACTTGACGGAGTCTTTATAATGTTGAACATAATATAACTACTATAGTCCTTAAATGCTATTTCTATAGGTTTTGATTCATGAGTGACACTACCAAGCAGTAAAGGTCGTCCATCTATGACTTCTATGTAAACAGGTTTAGGTTTCCGTATTAGAGGGATCTTATGATGTTTAGCATATTCTTTGTCTAAGAAACAAGCGGATGCTCCTGAATCTAGTAATGCTAAGGTTTTAAGCTTCTGAGGACCAAAAAACAAAGGGATTGTAAAACAAAGGGCAGGTTGGACAGAGAGGGAGGAACCTGATTGTTGTTGCAATTTTTGACTGTCCAGCCGCACGGTTCTTATTGTGGCTGGGCATTTTCGTTTTCCTGAAAAAATGGGCCTTTGGTCTTGACAATGCGTCGATTCTGCTTCTTGGGGCAATTTCCAATCTTGTGGCCTTCTTCACCGCAATATAAGTATAGTCCTTCTTCCATGCGCCGCTTCTTCTCTTCTGGAGTGAGGGATTTGACACATACGGCATCAATTTGCATGTCGTCCGTCTCGGAATGTGAATTCAAATTGCTTGCTGACATGGTTGAGGCGTGACAAGTCACATGTTGTCTTAAGCATTGGTCTTGGCGACGCTGAAATAGGTGGTTGTAACACTTCACAGCTTGTCACGGACATATACATAGTTACTTATATGATCAGATAGAACTAGATAAAAGAAGGTAAAAGAAGGTTAATTCCATAATATCTTTAGAAAAACTTCCTAGAAACTTCATAGATGCTGCTTTGACTTTATAAGTGTCCATAGTAGACTTTTGGATTAGAAACTTGGTCAATAAGTTAGCCACATGTCGCACATGTTGGTAGCTTGAAGACCAAGCTAAATACGTGGCGAACATATAGGAAACTTGCCCTGCAAGTTCGACACGTGTCTTGCAACTTGGACACGTGTCTTATAAATTGGATACGTGTTGGAGGCCCTATAGAACGTCACCACTTAGCTCTTAGGTAGATAGTATAAATAGAGACAAGAATGAAGCCTTCTTCACTCTTGTCAACTCCTTTCTTGTTTCTAGTCTAGTTCAAGGGTCTCTAGTTTTTTTGTCTTTTGGCATAAGCCATTCCAGTTTCTTTTTAATATATACTTCTTTATATTTATTTCTTTGAGAGAGGTCTCACTTGTTTATTTGACTTCATC